>LXFE01000203.1:0-22944 GCA_001929475.1 Neolecta irregularis DAH-3 | reverse complement strand
AAGGGAAGGAGGAGCGTACTTTGTTAATATATAACATCTCAAAATATTGAAGTAAGAGATACTCTGAGATTCTTTCGGGATCATCGAGAGAGAAAGGGAACGAAATCTGCCCTCCCTCTGTAGTAACATTCTCCCTAAATCAATTAACGCCCTTTGCAGGAACAGAAGCGCATATACCGTTCATGTAAATCCTTTTCAACCATAAACTTTTCCAATCCGACTATAGGTCGTTTCGTAAAAGGAGCTTTAATTTGTTTCCACAATTCCTCTCCATGGTCGTCCCGGATGGCGGAAATAATAGCACCGTCGTCAACTGGAACAGGATGTTTACTCGAAACTTTAATTACATTCCTCAGTTCTTTGACACGGACGTGCTCGCTCAATTTACAAAGCGCAAATATCTGGTCCCCTATCCATTCAATGCAAACGAGTGTTTTTTCCCCGTCGAGCTTCGCGAGAATCACGGTTCCAGGACGAATTGCCAACGGCGCATGGAATAGTTGCAGAGACCCGGAAACCCAATAAACTGGAATGAAAATACGGGATGCAGTCCCGAATGGTGTTATCGATAGGGGAGTATCGAAGGAATTTGGGTCGGGCGGCTATATGGATTTGTCAAATTGTTGGAGGATGGAACGTACCAGGTTGAAGAAGGAAGATGGAACAAGTGATTCTTTTCCATTTGGACGTTTGCGTTTTTTGGTTGAGGGAAGGGGTATATTCATGGAATTTCTCTAGAAGAGATTACGGATTGGAGGACATTTGGTGGTGTTGGACGACAATTGAACTGACGTCAGGCGAATCGCGCAAAATCACGATTCAGACATGAGCATCATGGTTATCGTCAAGTCAAAACTAAAACCACGTATAATCATGGGAAAAGCGCGTAGCGCAATAAGTGCAATTAAAAGGTCATCGCAGAAACCCAAGAGGTTAAGAACAAATAACAACCACACGAAAGCACACTTTACTCTTCGGCCCCTTCCTCTGCATACTCTTCCTCAGGCCCCTCGTCGTCTTCAGCAGTAGCGTCCTGATACTGTTGATACTCGCTTACCAAGTCATTCACTTCCATTAGCTGAATTCACTTTACTGGAAGTCATACTGTTTGATTCAGCCTCGGTGAACTCCATTTCATCCATTCCTTCTCCGGTATACCAATGCAAGAAAGCTTTTCGTCGGAACATGGCAGAGAATTGATCACCGACTCTCTTGAAGAGCTCCTGGATGGAGGTACTGTTTCCAATGAATGTGGATGCCATCTTGAGACCCCGGGGTGGGATGGAACAGACTGCGTAGTTGACATTATTTGGAATCCATTCTACGACTAGACGTTAGTTGGGAGCAGATAAGAAAGTACAGTAAGATGTATTTTTATTTTGAACGCTGATCATTTGCTCCTCGACTTCCTTCATGGATACTTTTCCTCGGAAAAAGGCAGCAACCGTGAGATACCGACCGTGTCGAGGATCGGCAGCCGCCATCATATTCTTTGGATCAAACATTTGCTGGGTTAACTCAGGAACGGACAATTGCCGGAAAGAATAGGAGCCTTTAGCCGTCAAAGGAGCGAATCCAACAACGAAGAAATGGAGACGGGGGAAGGGAACCATATTGACAGCGAGTTTGCGCAGGTCAGAGTTTAGTTGACCCGGGAATCTGAGGGAAGTTGTTACTCCAGACATCACCGCAGAGACAAGATGATTGAGATCTCCGTATGTGGGATTTGTCAATTTAAGCGTTCGCATGCAAATGTCGTAAAGAGCTTCGTTATCGATACAAAAAGTTTCATCAGAGTTTTCAACAAGTTGCTAAAGTCAGTCTTGTCTCATGACGATAGTATACATGAACAGACAACGTAGCATTGTATGGCTCCACAACAGTATCGGAAACCTTGGGCGACGGGAGAACGGAGAAAGTACACATCATTCGATCAGGATATTCTTCGCGGATTTTTGAAATTAACAGAGTACCCATACCGGCTCCAGTTCCACCACCAAGAGAGTGTGTAATTTGGAAACCCTGAAGCGAATCACAGGCCTCTGCTTCCCGGCGAACGACATCGAGAACCGAATCGACCAATTCCGCACCTTCGGTATAACTAGAACACGTCAACGGGGGCAACCTGAGAGGACACGCACTGTCCTTTGGCCCAGTTGTTGCCGGCACCAGATTGCCCAAAGACAAAGTTGTCCGGCCTGAACAGAGTTCCGAACGGACCGGATCGGACGGCGTCCATGGTTCCAGGTTCGAGATCGATGAGGATTGCTCGAGGAACATATTTTCCTCCGGAAGCCTTCACATCAGAACCTCTAGGGGGCTGTGTGACATACCTCATTGAAGTAGACATTCATCCGCTCGAGCTGAAGATCAGATGTCCCCTCGTATCTAGCGAGGTCAGCCAATTGTACTGATTGGGGGAGGATTCTACACTCCGCTGACGCTTAATCCATGTTCACCGCTAATGGTCTGCCTATAGAAGACACGTCAATCCCCGTTCGCAGAGATCAATTGAAGCACAACATACCAAAAGGCAGCACCCTAACAATTAGCATCAAGCCAGGACAGCAAGGATGAAGGCCAGGAATGAACACGACAATCCCTGGAAGGAAAACGTACGATTTGGTTACCACATTGGCCAGTCTGGAGATGGACCTAGAGGTATCAGACAAGATGCGATCAGCTGAGGCGGACGATTTCACGCATTGCTGTAGTAAGTATAAGAGGAAGTTTTGGAAATTATTGTGGGCTGGAAACAGGGGAAGGGGTAAAGTACAGCGCGGCCTTTTTTGGTGGCGAACCAGGCTGCAGCCTACCAGAGAAAGGCCCTCAATTATGTCCTTATTCTACTGCAGGTGCAAATACATGGAAAGGCATTCAGAGGTGATTATGTTGTATATTTGTACTGTGTTTTGGTGCTTGATACAAGTGTAAGATTGCCGGATGGTAGCCGGGCTGAGATTGAGATTTCCTGGCTCCCGCAACACTTTTCGGAGACTGGATTGCTTGCGCGGCAGAGATACAGCCGATGTGTTGCAGTTTGCTTCTGTTCAAATATCTATGTAGCGTTTAAACATACAAGGGAAGCACCTTGAACATAACTTGTGGCCGACCAGGAATTGTGCAAAAACAGGTCCTCTTGGCGTCTCTTCCTTGCCTCTTTTCTCTTCCCTTCCCTCTTTTCTATCTCCTTCCCTCTGAGGCAATTTCACCCCGATTTGCCGCGGTTCCATCCTCTTTGCAGCATCCACATTCGGTCGCAATCTATAATCGCAACCCGAGTTGCATCTCCCTCATTTCAGATGATGCTATCCGACACCTGCCTTGATTCCGTGTGGATGCTGCCATATAATTACTCCTGCGTCCGCCAGTGGTCCTCCAGCTCCGGTCTTGTCGCTCTTTTACTCAATGCGTTGTTTCTTTCTCTTGGCACCGCTTGCCCGTGGCAGCCTTGTTCAGATACCTGATCCTATTCCCACGGAATCTTTGGTTATTGATATGCAGTACGCCAGTCTCACCGCGTATGCGTTTCCTGCAAATGCCACATCATTTGTAACCGCCGGAATCCCTGATAACAGGATACTTGAGGCGACAGGGAAAGCAGCTGGCCGTGTCCAGCCTCCAGCGATCATTGCCATCAGCGTCGCGGGAGCGCTACTTGTCGCCGGGGCGAGCTTTCTCTTCTTCCGCCGCCGAAAACAGGCCAAGGAAGAACGAGAAGTGGATGCCGTCGCTGTGTATAACCAATTTTGGAAGGAAAAAACTGCGTGCTTGGCAAAGAGTTCATCAACTTTGACCCAGATCCATGAATTTCGAATTGTTGAAGTAGTTGCTGGGAAAGAGTTTGAGATTCGCAGCATGGGGGAAGAGTAAAATGGTTCCAGAAAATCTGGCATTCTTGTACATATTTCGGCATATTATAGTATTATAAAGGGGATGATCGTCAATCATCATAAATATCAAGGCTCTTCTTCAGAACTGTTCCAGATCTGGTTCTTCAGTCGCTCTGCTTTTAACAGATTCATTCTGACACGTTCCATAATCCTGACAAACTCGTCACAGCGTTCAAGTCCTGCTCTAGCGAGACTCTTCAACTCTTCCTCTTCTTGAGTGTTCTCGCGGGGCTTGACATAATACAACCTCATTACGCGCTCGGAAATGTTCTCTTGATCGCTGTCAAAGGAGGACATTATTGTGCCGGGATCATCGTTCAAAAAGGTTGAATAGAGATTTGTCAGACGAATAGAGTCTGCATGAGCTGAGGTGATCATTTCGTGAGTCTGATCAGCGAGGAGGGAAATCTTGTTCTGGGCAAAGGTCTTTGAGATGGTGGGGTGGGAATGGATTTCGGAGGGAGTTGAGACTTGCTTGAAGAGATCTGAGGATCAGAAAGGGGAATGGCAAAGTGGTGAACCTTTGATGTGAATATCGGTATAGGGATCGTCGTCTGGCCAGTCTGAAGGGTCTTGACAGTCGTCTGTATTCCTAGCGATGATGGAGCGGCTGTGCCCCTGGTACTGGACCACCTCGAGGCGTCAGAGGGCGCGCAGGCAGAAAAACCGCAGACCTACCTCTCGATCGAGGGCGAGACCGCGAGCAGCCCTCAGCTTTGCACCGTGCACCAGAGAGGCGTGCTTTTTGAGCTTGTTGCCGCGGTTGAGCAAGTAGCCGTGGATATCGTCGTCGGAGTCGCTGGCCTGGTTATCACGGGCAAGGGCGGCCTTGAGCGAACTTGGAGGTTAGCGGCAAGAGCAACGAAGCAAAGGGCGGACGCAATGTGGGCGATCGAGCGGTGGTCGAGGAGCGGGTTGGCCATCAGTGGTGTGGCAGGAAGGCAGAGGTGAGGATGGCAGGCAGCAGATTGCTGCGGGCCTCTTCCTGGGGCAGAGTCTGCTATAGAGCAACACCATCACCGTCACCTTCCAGGCCCTTGGATTTTCGTATACTACAGATACTCGTATACTACAGACAACATACAGGACGGCAACACTACAGACGCATGCTCTAGAAAAGACACGCGACAGACACTCTATCCCAGTCGACATACACTCCACAAATACACGCATACAACCGCATTACAGTTACATATACCATATATTGCAGCAGCATATACTATACAACGCAGCCAGCAACACCATACCCTAATTGAGACGACAGACGCCATACAGACACGAGAACAGCATTTGCCCTAGTCATGGACAAACTGGACCAATTTCAGCACCCGCAGGCGGCTATAGCCATCGACGGGCTGGATGCGGACGACCCCTTTGTCCGCGGGCTCTGGTCGTTGCTGGAGGCTGCCCTGGGCAAGCATTCGCGCCTGCTGTGGCCTCCCCTGCACTCTTCCTCTTCTTCTACCTCTGCCTCTTCCCTGTCCTCCGCCTCCTCTCACGCTGCGCTGCCTCTGCTCTACCCAGTCGCCTCCGTCTCGGCCTCTGCTCTCACGCCCAGCTCCTCTCCCCCGCCCGCTCTCCAGCTGCTGCCCCGCTGGCTGGCCTCGATCGCCAACCATCCCTGCGCCCTGCTCCTCTTCCGCCCCCTCCACGAGCCCCTGCTCCTGCCCCATCTCACGGTCCTGCGCTCCTCGCCGACCCTGCCCTTCCTCGTCGTCCTCTACTCTGCCCCGGCCGCTTCTGTAGACGCCCGCATCGCCTCCATCCGCAAGTCCGCCTCTCTTGATCCCCGCTCCCTCCTCTTCCTCTCCACCGCCGCTCCCAAGCACCAGCTCGCTGCCTTTGTCCGCGACCTGGTCCTCTTCGCCTTCTCCGCTGCCACAGAGCACTGTAGTGCAAGCTTCAAACGCCTTCGCAAGGACCGCTACAGAAAAGCCCCGTCCGGCACGCAGGACCCTTCAAGGTCCCTCTCCATCGAATACAGGCTCGCCCACTGGTCAGAGCTCAAGGGCGAATGGGCCATTGCCCTCTCACACTATTCCGCGGCTTTCCAGCTTTACGCTGCTCTTCCCGCAACTGATCGACTCGACGCCGACGAGCTCGGTGATCTTTTGACTCTCAAGGTACGCTCTCCTCCGACGCGTGCTCATTGCAGATCTGCAAATTGCATGCCCATCTCGGCCACCTGTCGTCTTGTGGATCCGAATTCTACCACTATCTCGAAACCATGAAAGCCGACACTGCCGATCTGTGGATTGCACAGCGCTACGAGATCTTTGGCGATCTCTTCGCCCTGGCCCCTGCAGAATTTCCCTTGACTTTTGCCTCTGAGAATGCTCCGCCAGAATCTCACTTTGGCAATGCCGGAATGGCTTATTTCCGTGCTTTCCTACGACTTCGAGAAGGCCATGTATGTTCCCCCGCAACCGCCGCTAATCGCTCTTTCAGGGCGCCGATAGAAATCACTTACTTCCCTTGCTTTCAAAGGCGAGAGACGTCTTTACTAGAGGCAACAATCTCCGAATGGTCTTGACTTGTGATTACCATACTGCAAAGATGGAATATGATCGCGATAATTTTTCGGAATTTCTCAAGTACACTTGATCATTACCAAACTGATCTACAGAATCACAGACACCATTGTTCCACGATTGATGGAATCGCGCTGGTTAATGCTTTTTGAAGAACTGCAACAAATCGCTCTGAAATGCGCTCAGACGCTTGCAGATTTCGAAAGACAACTCAGACTGTCTGTTTCATTTCTCTCAAAAGGTTGCCGTACCTCCTCGTGTAGATACTGATGTAAAGACATTTCTACGTCAGAGCATCGTGATCTTTTCCAGTCATTATTGCACGCAGATACATCCGGATCAGAGGACGTTGAAATTGACCTACAAGAATCACCCACTCTTTGTTCTCACCCATCATTATATTTCTAACCTGCAGTCTCCGCGCGCGTCACCTACCGCGAATCAAAAGCTTTTGTCGGCTCATCAATCCCGATTCAGTTCCTCCTCACATCAAACATCCATGGCCCTCTCGCTCTATCAACAATCCGTATTGAATTTTACGGTGCCTTGAAACCCGTTGAATTTCGTAGCGTGGCATCCCAAGATCCTTCAACGTTATTCAAATATCATGACCTCACTTCAGACATGTCACTTGAAGGAACCGGCGAAAATTCATATTTTGTCGTGGAAGCAGACATTAACGTCTTGCCCAACTCAACCCTCATTTTCCAATTCGTTCAAATCCCCCGTGAAGTTGGTGATGCAAAGGTATCTTTTGATCCATCACTAGTTGATGCAATAGATTTCTTCCATTGTATTTGCTGCGTCTTCTCCAAATCGTACAGTCAGACTGGTTCTCCCGTCTCCAGATTTAGATACTTCACACCCTCATACCTGGTATGAGAGCCTTGAAAACGGGGGTGTAAAGTGTATTCAGCAGCCTCTGGCGGCAATCAGATCGAATGTGTTGAAGTGAATTTATTTGGTTGATGCAGCTGAACTAAGGATCCTGCCTAAGCCGCCCAAAATAAAAATCGAGTCTTCGTTTGAAGGGCCAGCTTTTGTGGGAGAGGTTGTTCCTCTTAATGTCGAAATCGTGAACGAGGAAGATGAGGATGTAGTCGCGGAGGTGATCGTGCGAGTTAAAGAGGAAATGGATGAAAGTGAGATTCGTCCGTTTTTGATCTGACTGATAATCTCAGAAAACCAGGTCTCTTGGACTAGAGATGGCTCTCCCACCACTGAAATTTCCAAATCATTGGGAATAATCAGTACCTCGGCATCTACACTACTCTATATCCACCTACTCTACCAAAAACAAACAACCCTCGAACTTATTTCCAAATATACCCTGCCCTCCGATCCCGCAACTTGGATCACAAAATCCGCACAACTAAAAATCCAAGTAATCTCTCCGTTCCGCGCAACCCATAAACTTTTACCTCGTGCTACCCAGCGCGAGTCAGCAGCCGTGTTTGATCTGGACATTCCTATCGGAAAATACATCACGCAGTCCTTGTATTTTGTAATTGGGATCATGGGAATAGGGCCGTTTGAACTGAAAATTGACAAGATGATGATGAAAGTTGATCAAAATCCTGTGGTGCGTATTGATATTTCTCCGTTTTCTGGGTGTAAAAGTACGGAAGACGGTCAAATCGGTGCCTTGTTGGAAATTATTGACGATTAACGGAATAGTCATTAGGCAAATGTCTGTTCATAATGCTTCTTTCGAGATGACTGTTGAGAGGGAAATCCAAGTTGCTGATCTCGTGATTGGTGGATCATTAGAGATGCGATGGAGAAGAATGGAACCGTTGGACGAATCTCACGAATGGGTTTCCACGATCCTTTCTTTCCCGCAATTGAATATCCCCAATTTATCTCCTACAGTCCTAGCTGGTATAAATTTGTCGTCTCTTCACGTTTGACATTTAGAACTCGGTCAGGAGTCCCCGAGTCTTCAAGATATAATCCCCATTACATATCATTTCGACAACCCGACATATCGCACGCTCGATCTTTTATTAAACGCCGAATCAAGCGAAGCCGTTGCATATGCCGGGCCCCGGAAATTACAATTCCGGCTTTTACCTTTATCTTCTCACACCTTGCATTACAATCTCTTACCCATAACACTCGAGACATCCCGTCTTCCACTCCTCAGAATCATCGATACTCAAACAGAACGCGCACTATGCGTTATTGGCGTTGGCGAAAATCTCATCAATGATCCGAATGGGATAGATATCTGGTATCAACGAAATATATCAAAATAACCAAAAAGAAAACGCCGAATGACTGAATCATAACGTTCTTAATTCTTGGGGAGTCATAAAAACATAGATTTCAACATTGAATCTTCCCGATATGCCATTTTCACGTCTTCTTCAGGAATCCGTAAGCGTATCTTGATACTCCGTTCACTCCCCTTATTCTCCATCTCCACAATTCCACTTTCACTCAATACGCTCGCGATCCTCATGACGCCTGATAACCGTGGAAAGCGATTCGAATTGGCCAAGATCGATTTAAAACTGTTGTTTTTAGAGTGTGCTTGACAGATCCGGCCTGCTTGTTCAGAGATATTGCCCAGAGAATTTTCAGCGACCCCTGAGCGTTTGAACTCGCTGAGAAGAGCGGCTAGGAAAACTTTTTGGGAGAGCGGCAGAGATTTAAGGTATGCTTGTAATGGGGATCTCATCATTTCGACCATTGCATAGTTAATCACGGCAAGTGTGACTGTGCCTTTATGCAAGATGTCCTTTTTATCGTTCGTCGTCGTAGACTGAACATCATGATCAACAGGCTCGGCTAATTCTACCGCTCGTCTTGGAAAAATTAGGTCTTTATTATATCGTGGAGGCCGAGATACCGGCAAATGTCCAGGGCTCGACGTGCGTCTCCACTGACATTGGCTACCCTGCCGGCCGCAAGTCTAACGGCCGCCTCATCCATAACTGAGATTCCTTTCAATCTAGATGCGATAATTTCAATCAATTGTTTATCGGTATACCCCCTGAATCCAATTCGCACAAGTCCTGCCCCGTTAAGCAAGAAAGGGTTAGAGAGGCGAAACAAACCCATTCGACTGGAAATTTTGTTGGAGAGCATACGTTCGGGTAGATCCATTGTATTAGCCACGGCGACTACGATAAGCCGCGAATGGATCAGTGTGGGCCAGTGGAAAAAGTTATACAGAACCGTTTGTTTCTTGGTGACCAGTTGATCGAGCTCATCCATGAGAACTACACTATCACTCTTCAACTGCTTCAAAAAGTGGATAAATACCATGGGATCCTCTCGGGATTGGGACGCGAGAATTCTTTGTCGAGGAGAGTTTGGGCGTGGGCAGGAGTAACTCGTTGACCAAATAGATATTCATATAATATTGAATAAGTTTGATTCGGATCCGTTACTCTCATCCCATTAATCTCTACGAACGAAAACTCAACGAGTTTCTAACCCGTCAATTGCAACGCACTATTAGAATAAAAACTTGATACCTCTTCTTCTACTTTTAATTGAAGAGACCGGATAACTTCTTTCACAGTTGCTGTTTTCCCGGTGCCAGGTGTTCCGCTGACGTAAATGCACGCTCCACAACCCTCACTTATCGCACTTTCCAATTGCGTGTAAATTGCATTGAATTCTTCGTCTCGGCAGGGGAGAGAAGCCGGGACCGCGGATACATGGAGATTCGCTCGGGCGATTTGGTGGGGAGATGATACAAGATTAGGCGTTAGGGTCCTCAGAGGAAGAGGTGTGATTTCAAGTGGTTTCCTAACGGAACTGGATTTCAGTTGTACTCGTATGGGAATATAGTGGCTACGGTTTATTCCTCGGCGTGGACACGCTTCGTGATGGTGTTCCTTTTGACGGCAATTTGACTATTCCCCGTTTCTGTGACCTTCTGCGCGGTGTCCTAGGTTCTTCATCCGACGACGATGTTGATGATTCCATCTTCTTTGAGCCAATTTCAAAGTTGGCCTCGTTCTCAATCGCGATGTCACGTGTACAAAAATAGTTGGGAGTTATATATTTGGTGCGAACACGGCAGTACAGGCCATTATTAGCAGAGGACAGATTGCAAAGCAGCACATATCTGGAGGAGGATACAGAGCTTACGGGCAGCAAGAGGCGTTCTTGGACGGGTATTTAGGTAGATAACCTTACCCATGCGGATAAGGCTGAAGCTATTACGGTCATTTGAAAGTTTATAAAGAAGTAAAGCAGATGAACCTAGCCAAGTGCCCACAACTTAGGCTAGGTATGGTTCCGAGAAATGCCCACAACTTAGGCTAGATATAATATAGTCTTATTTGTACGCCGGCGCTCTCCAGTTACATAATACGAGTTGTTATACCACGTACGACTACTCCGCAGCATACCAAATTAAGGCTCACCCGATTAACAGGCAAAGCTAACTTAATACTCACGATTGGCCATGTCATCTAGTTTATTTAAAGTCGCTTCTCTTACTTTTCCCGCTTCTTTTCCTCGAGAATGCTCTAATTGTACCCGAACCCCAGATGACCGGTTGAGTATCGCTGTCAAAAAATACACCCCACTGAACAACCCATACCCAGGAAGGAACGATGTCTCATTTGTAGTAGCCCATGCAAACGGTATTCACAAGGTAGCAATCCTGTTTCTGTGCAAATTGACCTTCAGGAACTCTATGAACCATTTCTAGACGAATTGCTCGCGCGATCAGAGCATCTTGGATTCAAAATTCGCAATGTTTGGGCCATGGATGCTGTAAACCAAGGGGAGTCTGGTGTTCTCAATGAAGATACACTTGGCGATCAGTGTATTTTATTCGTATGAGTCATAAATACTTATTTCGAGATGCTTGGAATGACGGCGCGAGGGACATCGAGGTTATGATCAGACATTTTGACATCTGTCAGCCCTTGATCGGGATTGGTCACAGGTATGAACCCACATTGATGCGTACGGCTGATAAGACAGTATGGGAGGCTGTCAATTGTTTTTAGCGTCGATACGACATCCAAGACTATTCGTTGCAATCATTGGGATAGATCCCGTTATAGACTCATCCGGAACTTTGCATTCGTGGAACCCGGCGGCTTTCTCAGCCAAAAGACAAGACATATGGTTATCCAGAGAAGATGCTGCCAAATACTTTTCAAGTCGACCATTTTACCAAAATTGGGATCCTCGAGTTTTAAAACTTCATCTCGTAGGTGCCTTAAAAGACACAAGCTGATATTCAGAAATATGGCCTGAGAGATCTTCCAACAGCAACATATCCTGACAAGAAGGGCGTAACACTTACGACCACAAAACACCAAGAAGTTTGGACATTTCAAAAATTACTTCCGGATGGCACTTTTGACCGCTTTGAAGCTAATTACGTCGCTAATCAACTTCCAATGATTCAATGTCCTACACTCTTCCTTGTCGGTGAAAAGAGCGCTGTTTGTGCACCAGAAACCAACCATTTGAAAAAGGACAATACGCCGGGGAGTGAGTTGGTTGTGGTGGAAAACGCCGGACATTTGATTCCTCAAGAATACCCTTCAAAGAGTGGTATTTTCCTTTAATTGATTCTAAAACTAATTGGTAGCCGATATAATAGCTCCATTTATTGAAAAGTCTGTGAAAAAATATATCAAGGAACGTGCAAATGACGAGAAAACTCCACGCGATAGACATTTGAATAGGAGGGTCCTGGAAGCTTTGAACCTGAGGCGGAAATTGTAATCTGTCTGTCTCATGATGTCGGTATTTTCTCCAATAGAAACTGAATTATGTATATAACTCTTATGTGCTAATATCTTCATTACTGCTCTGAGTTCTTCCTAGATCTCAGATTTAACGTGTACCAAGCTTGGTATGCTAAGAGTACTGCCAATCCATCAGTTCTCGTTGGCCTTGGATAAGCATTAGGTCTGTTATTCTGAAGCGAGCCGTACTAGTCTGCTTACTGAAACCAATACCCCATGACTTATTCATGATGTTAGGACGACTTTGAATGACAAGCTAGTACCCCAGCTCGTAAAGCCGTCCTAGGTCATATGAACTGGAGGGATATTCATTTTTTATATTAACACATGACAAATAAGATGAATTCGAAGTTCTCGGATGCTAAGCAGTGTTTGGCATAGATTCTGGATTGACTGTTGAGTCTACACGAGCTTTGTGAAACAACTCGCATATAGCAAAACAAGTTTGTAACTTGATATCATCTTCAAGGTAGCATCTTACTCTTTCCTGGATATTAGAGAGACATGAGCTGTGAAGAGTCCTAGTGAGGCAAGGTTGGCATTAATTTTGGATTTTTCCGGAATGCTGAGTAGTGATCTGCTAGATCCTTATGTGATATACGTGGGAAAAATACTTGGCTTACTCGAATTTTCCAATCAGATCCTTTTCAAACCCATTTTACCAATGAACGCAGGCGATCTAGTGAATCCTTATCTCTTAGTTTTTCTCTTTATATAGCGGGTTCCTTGGTCTGGAAGCATCCTAACTGAACCTTTTTTGAGCGTCTTCGTATTTGGAAGTCTATTTCGTCAACCCTGAACATGGAGATGATCATATGCTTTATGACGTGATATTAATTGTGCCGGGTTTGGAATGACTGTTTGGTGTATTTGAGGAGAGCGCATTGCCAGGCTCGGAATTCTGCCGCCATGGCTTTGTACCACCGCCATTCCGCCATAGTCCCGCCTTAGCTCGTCGTCTGCTCAATGTCGTGATCTGCCCTTCCAAGCTAATGTCCATGTCGACTCACCACTCTTATAAACGGCCTCAAAGGTCCTCCCAGATGTCCCAGGATCAGCCCGAGCATCATTGGTCTTCTGGAGGAAATTCCCTACATGTCGATCATATAAATCAAGAATCGTCACAAGCAGGTAATCGCCAGACACAATCCGACGCGTTCTCATCCTCTTTGTCATTTCAATGGGCTCCCAGAAGCTTTTTATCGCCCGCAGTTAGCTCTGCTGTTGAAAAGGGTAGGGTCTTATCTTTTCTTTATGACATGAATTTACCCTTAAGTAGATATATCCCAAGGCTATACTGAGCAATTGTCAAGTGTAAGGAAGACTACGGCACAACTTGCGGCCGAACATCCTGTAATGGAAGTCTCCGAACCACCATCCCCAGTCTATGTTTTACTTCCCCGCACGACTGGAATGGAATCTTCGTTGACGCAGTTACTCAAGAACTCTCCTTCGCCGCCTATTGGTTCTCAAGCTTTGTCCGAATCTCGAATACCGGGAGAAATGTTACAAGCTACACAAGCATATGAAGATCTTGAGACTCAACTGTTGCCCTTGGAGGACAATGGTTCGACCACTGAACATTTATCTACGAGCCATTCAAGAAACAGTAGTATAAGTGATTTGGAAGAGCATTACACCGATCGCAAGTCTAAGAATTGGACGACCCAGTTTAGAAAACCCGTTGATTTTGCCGTAAAATCACTTACCTCGGTGCGGAAACTTAAGAGACGAGATTTTATAAGGGAGCTGCTAATAAAACCTGCAAAGTCTCTGCCAGCGGTAATGCTTGGATCGCTATTGAACATACTAGACGCATTATCGTACGGCATGATCTTGTTTCCTTTAAGTAGCCCAGTCTTCAAACACCTCGGCCCTGATGGTATTTCGATGTTCTATGTGAGGTAACTCGGCCACGTAGCATCCAAATCTGACTGATCAGCTGCATCATTTCTCAATTGGTGTTTTCCTGCGGTGGAAGTATCTTTCGAGGCGGAATTGGCTCAGAGATGGTAGTGTTGATGTTTGTGCATCATTTCCTGACATCACAAGATCGAAGTCGTACCATTCTTTCATCAAATGGCCTTCTCTATCCTCTCCCAGATTGGCGAGGATAAGCCAGCAGCAGTCATATCTACTACGATTGCTTCATTTGCTATGTCATCTATCATTACAGGGATTGCTTTTCTCGCTTTGGGTTGCATGAAACTGGGGTCTTTGACTGGGTTCTTCCCGCGACATATTTTGGTAACTGTATAGCTAGATGTTCCTCTAATCGCGACAGGTTGGGTGTATCGGTGGAGTTGGTTGGTTTCTTTTCATCACTGGAATTGAAGTCTGCACTAGATTACCGGCCGACTTTGCCTACGATCTTGAAACCATCGGATACATCTTCCAGTCCCATGAATTCCTCCTGTGGATTATTCCATTCTCGTTGGCTCTCTTACTGTTGATCTTGCAGCGGTACTGGAAAAATTCAAGTTACCTTGTTCCGGCATACTTCGTTATCATACCTGCCATCTTTCATATCATTACAGCAATCGTCCCACAAATTGATCTGTCTCATCTTCGTAAGCATGGATGGGTTTTCCAGGCTCCGAAAGTCGACACTTCCTGGTACCACTTCTATACACTATTCGGTAAAATTATTGTGTTCGTTCTGCTCTGATCGCTAGACTTTGCGAAAGTAGACTGGGCAGCCTTGATTTCGACTATTCCCATAATGTTGGCCTTGACATTCTTTGGCATCCTTCATGTCCCTATCAATGTTCCTTCTCTTGGAATATCACTCAACGAGGATGACGTCAACCTCGATCGAGAACTCATAGCTCATGGAATTTCAAATGCCCTATCAGGATGTCTCGGAAGTGTGCAAGTACGACACCTTCTCCGGGGTTGGAACTGAATGCTAGAACTACCTTGTCTATACCAACAGTCTCCTCTTCATTCGCAGCGGCGGAAATAGCAGATTAGCAGGAATACTTCTAGCAGCCGCCACGACAGGAATTTTGCTCTCAGGCCCTGCTATGATTGGTTTTATTCCTGTCATGGTGGTCGGAGCACTCATTTTTAATCTTGGCATGGACCTGCTGAGAGAAGCGTTAGTCGATACATGGGATAAGCTTGATAGACTCGAATACTTTACTGTCGTTGCTATAATATTCTCAATGGCAGCGTGGGATTTTGTCTTTGGCATCCTCGTTGGTATTGTTCTTGCTTGTCTTACTTTCGTCCTGGCTACTTCGAGAAAGCGGTCGATTCGAGCAGTGATGTCTGGTACAATTTGCGGTTCTACAGTTCGAAGGCCGCCTTTCCAGCAGCGTTTTTTGAAGAAGGTTGGTCATCAAATACAGGTCATAAAGCTTGGTGGTCATCTGTTCTTTGGAACAATAGCTGCGGTGGAGACGGAGATAAAAGAACGTGTAGAGACTCGAAATTACTTTTCAATGCCAATTCGCTATCTCATCATGGATTTTTCACTTACCTACAATGTTGATTTCTCTGCCGCAGAGGCATTCAAACGGTAATTTGCTTTGTCGACCGTCATACCGATAATTTGAAGGATAAAGAGATCACTAGATCGCCAAGGAGTCCAGTTTGTCCTCTGCGGAGTTACTGTCGATAGCGAAATTGGAAGAGCATTGCGCTTTGTTGGAGTATGGGACACAACTCATCATGACGGGGTATGGGCTTTCGAAACTCTCAATGCCGCTTTGGAAATTTGTGAAAACGAATTACTTCAAACATACACAAAAAAACGAGAGGCTGTTCTAGCAAGACCGCGTACTGACCCAAGTGTGTTTATATGTTCACGTTTTTGGAAAACTTACCAGATTGTAGCTGTAGATCTCAAAGTATTTTCCACGCCGCAAATTTACATGCAGTCGTACAACTCGCCACGTCAAAACCTGTTACGGGATGCAGCAAATGATGCTCTACGCGAAGAAACGGCTGCTAGCGCCCATATGTTTGTGACCATTCATTCACAGCAACCTTTTCAACTGCTCAAGTACGTACTTGCGGATATCACCGACAAGGGCGATGATTTTTGGATTCGTCTAGCGTCTGCATTTGTGCACGAGCGTATTCCACCATCCACAATATTATGGCGCCAAGGTGCTACCGCTAATGAATTCTACGTTCTCGAAACCGGAATCCTTAAAGCTACTTACGATTTTGATCTAGGCGAGAACTTGCTCAATGAAACTATCTTGAGCAACACGCTTTGCGGGGAACTCCCTTTTCTCAGCGAGACTCCCCGTACCGCTACTGTAGCTGCTGATACGGAAGTTGTTGCTTGGAAGATGAATAGAGAGAATTGGAATGCATTGGATCAAGATATTCGATTCGATATTCTAAAAATCGGAATGAGATTGACATGTGAACGGATGAGCACGATAACATCGTATGTCTGCCTTGTCACTTCGACTTCTTTTTTCCCTGACGACTGACTTTTTCAAAGGTATACGTTATCTGTAGCACGTTGAAATGTTATGAAACTCGGAGGAATGTCTTGTTATTATGAACGCTTTGGGATAGATGTTCATTATGTTCTATTTGTGCATTTTTGTATTGTTAAGCGAGGTAGAGCCTATAGGTATTGGCTTGTGGTTGTTTGTTGACAATAAGAGAAATATTTGGTAACCCCGACGGATGATCGTCATTATTATGCAAAAATAAAAAGATTACATGACTCAGGGCGGCATCTAGTGCAAATCCTCCCTGCCTTTGTACGCTGGTCTGGGCAGCTTGGCGGCACAATTGCAATGGCTATTTTGTGTCTGGGAAAAGGAGTCTAGGAATCACAAGCAAGATAAACAAGATATTGATAGGTCGCATGTCGTACCCGTGTTATTCTCGCGCCTCTGGCCGTTTTGGGCTAGCGGGGCATCACTGGCGCAGCAACTGAGGTAGATTAGCCGTAAGTTATATCACCACCTGCTCGCCGCTCCTGCTTCCCTACTCCCTGGCGCTCCTCCTATTCTCTACACTCACATATATCTTCCACCTGTCCTTGCATAATCCCTAATATCATCCACATGGCTGCCGTCGAAACTGATACTATTGCGCTTGCTGAGACGCTCGAGACCTCCACTCCCAAAGAAGCAGCCCCTACTGAGCCGTCAGTAGAAGAATCTCCAGTCATCCCAGTGGAGGCAGAAGGCAAGTCTGCTGAAGCACCAATCAAACTCGAAGAAGCAGAAGCCGCTGGAGAACACCCGGTTGAGCAACCCGCTGCGTCCGAAGCCGAACAAAAGAGGAAACGTGCATCCATCCTGTCCTTGCCCTTCAAGAAAAGCTCAAAGAAGGGGTACAGTTTCTTTTGACAAATACATGCTTACTCTCCTAGTGATGCATCAGCAGAGGAAGTTAAGCCAGTTGAATCGGCTCAGGAGTCAGGTGCACCGAAAAAAGAACGTAGGCTTGGTCTTCTGCCAGGCATGACTAAACCCAAGTAGCTGTTGAGGCACTAGGCACTTCTGGCCAAAAACGAAAATCGCTACTCAATGCGTTAAAACGAGTAGGGTCTCCTAAACGTGATCAGTTTGCATCTCCAACTGAAATATCGACCAATGGGAAAGAAGGTGGGAAGTCTTGCCCAATCATTCACCTAACTTGCCAAGATAAAGTCGAGGAAATAGCGCCAGATACAGAAGCGACCCCTGAGACTGTAGTTGAAGCTACCAAGCCTACCGAGGCTCAACCGACAGAAGCCGGAGCCCAAGCCGCAAAGGAGGGGTTTCTCGCCCATCTCCTGAAGAAGCAAGCTGAAAAAAAAGTAAATTTCTTCAGCTCACCATCTTTAACAGAGAGCAGGATGTTCCAAAGAAGGAAAAGGAAACGAAGGCCGATGGAGAGGGTGCTGAAGCTGAGCGTTTGTCCATTCTCTATATTCCGTATTGAGATTACAGCTTCGACCACGCCAGCTATCGAAGAAGTAGCCAAAAAGGCGTTTGGACCATTCAGTAAGCTTTTCTCGTCTAAAGTGCATGAAAAGGCCAAGGTACTTATTGCGGCAATGATCAAATGAGATTGATCAATGTAGCCTGAATCGTCTGCCGAGCAGGTTGATGCCTCCACTGAGGCTAAACCTGAGGGCATTACCAATCCTGAAGGTGATGCCGAAGCTCCTCCAGCAGAGGCCGTTGTTGAAGCCACTCAAAGCTCACCTACTGTTAAAGCTCGAACTTTCAGTCTTTTCGGGCAGAAGGTATTGCTACGATCTTAAATATATTTAACCTTATAGTCCAAGCCTCCCGCTCCAGAACAACAAAAGGAGGCTACCGAAGCACAACTCGCGGTAGATCAAAGCGGTCATAATCCAACTCCTGCAGATACCCGATCAGCTTTCAGGAGAATGTCCTCAATATTCCGTAGCAAAAGCAAATCTCGCGAGAACAAGGAAGAACCTAAGCCTGAGATTGCTCAAATCAGCGAGGAGTCAGCTGAACGGACTGGACCTTCTAATAATGAAACCCTGCCAGCTGAAGAATTGAAAGTCGAGGAATCTCAAGGAATGCTAGGTGATGTTCCTGCTGTATGCTATCAATGAATCATTGTGACCCGCTGACATCCAGGAGGCTATCATTGTTGTTCCTGAGACAGAATCTTCCGTGAAAGAGGTCGAAGCATAACTTGTCACGTTAACGATGTTTGTGACGACTGAGTATTGCAGGTGTTACCTAAGTTATCGGACTTCGATACCCCCTCCTGTATTCCTTTCCACTCAATTTCTGCTCATGTGGCTTTTTTCCTTTCTTTTTATGAAGTTTCTTTTACTGGTGTGAAGGTGAATTTGCGGGCTTTGGATTGAATTCTCTCATTTAATCGTGCGTTTGTAGAGATTAATACTACTTAATATATCTTGCTCTGGTTGAATCTGTCAATCGTCTGGCTTGCAGTAGCTATGGCTGATGGAGTTCTTGCTAGGATTCTCTACTTGAGAGTATATCAAGTTACTCCATCCTGTAAATATCTGTATAGCTTCCGTCACGTCAACTGGGATGAAGGTTTGACGTAGGCAAGCTATAGCCCGGATTACGACCTTTGAACCCGACCAAATCCTTGCGATGTTATTTCATCTAGCAGAGCAATCTATTTCCTTACTTCAGTCTTCTGTAAACATAATTTCGCTCTCATCTTGTCTTTCTGAACTGCTTCAAAATAGTATAGATGCAAAAGCAACTCATATTTCTATCATGGTTAATCTCAAGTATCGATCCCTAACAATAAATGATGATGGTCATGGCATTTTGCCTGATGAGATGTGCTTGCTTGGCACACGCTTTGGTATGTCGTTTGCTTACTGCACTTAAGTAAGAGCCTAGCAACTTCCAAATGTCAAACCCTCGAAGACCTCGATTCACTCAATACCTTTGGGTTCAGAGGTCAAGGTAGCCATTGTATATAAGTTATTGCTTAGTGGAAGCTCTCGCAAACATTTTCGCTGTCTCGAATTGTGTAATCACATCTCGGCATAAAGACTATAATGCTACACATTCTACCCACATCATCTCAGGGATAAGGAAGCAGAGCTTGAAAAATTATACAATGCAGAAAGCAGGGACAACGGTAACTGTATCAGATCTATTTTTCAATATTCCAGCCAGGCAAAAGACCAGGCCAGAAAATACCATGCGGAGTATTATTGGGGTGATCGTGGAAACTGCACTGGCAAAACTTGGTGTCGGTATAACCCTCAGGGACAACAATGGAGTGTTGGCTCTTAGCATCAAGCCAGAGATGAAGGAGATGGATATTCTTGGGTGCATCTATGATCATATTAATGAATGTTCAACCTTAAAAATACAGGAAGGGAGTATCAAGATCATTGCTTCCATCTCAAATCTACTAGTTGATACGAAGCGACATCAATATATCTGTATGCTCTGGCAAAGAGTCGAGCAATAGTTGATAATTCAGATCTCAATCAAAGGCTCTTGAAGCCAATGCTCTTCCATATTAGCATATCAAACTTGACTCAACGGGCCCTTGAGCTTAATGAAGACGGGTACAAAAGGCAGCGGCATCTTCTATATGTTATCAAAATTGTATGCCCTGTGTCTGCTTATGATATATGTCTTGATCCCTCAAAATCGTCTATTGTATCTGAGGTATATTTTCAAAACACTTTTGCTAATCGATAGGTGGTCCCAGAGATTCAGTCATTACTAAACTCTATAATTACAAAGCACTTAAATAACATTGGCTTCAATTCGCCTGAGAGATCTCGAAAGATTGTTGATGCACAGCATGGTCGCCCCAATACGTTCAATGCACCGGCAAAATTCGGAAAGATCAAGGCTGCAAAGCTTGATACTCACGAACTGCAAGGAAGAGAGACGATTTGTTCCTTTATGAAGACAGAAGAAAGAAATTTTCATGCTAGAAATAGGGACCGCAAGGAATATATTAACGAGAAGCCCTCAATTCCTTCAGATTTATCAAGAGATACGGGAGACAATATCTCGAGGCAGAATAGGAAAGAGAACTGGGCAGAAAATATCTTGCAGGCAAGGAGACAGCTAATTCTTTATTTTTGATGGGATAGGGATGGAAAAATCCTATCTTTCCAGCCGCTGAGCTTGCAACTGCAACGAATTCACAGGTGGCTTCGATTCGACTTCACAGAAACATGTTCGAAGACTTGAAAGTGGTTGCTCAAATTGACAAGAAATTCATTTTGGCCAGAACTCGAAATGTCTTGATCCTAATCGATCAGCATGCCGCTGATGAAAGAATTCGAGTTGAGAGATTATTCTCTGAGCTCAAGACAGATGTTGTGCCGACGAAGATCTTGGTTCCATTAAATCAAGAAGAAAGAATAATCTTTGATCGATGCGAGGATTTGTTGAATATATGGGGATTTGACTTCTCAAAGGCCAATGAAATTGAAGTACGAAAAATACCTCGTGTTATACGAGAACGACAAGCTGCCAATCCAGAATTTATTTGCAATCTTTTGTCTCAGTTTCTTTCCCAGATGGCACATAGGCGAAATATGGCAGCTCCAACCTTGACGGATTGGGTCTCCAATCTTCATGTATGTCCGGCGCATCTAGTCAGTGTTGTCAATTCGAAAGCATGTCGAAGTAAGAAAGCTCTTGAAGGCGATTCTGAACGACAGGCGCGATTATGTTTAATGACGAACTGAGTTTGGAGGAGTGCGAGAGTCTGGTCGCGAGGTTGAAACAAACGAAATGGCCATTCATGTGCGCCCACGGAAGACCGAGTATGATCCCTCTCAGTATATTAAATCATGAGAGTGCAGAAATTGTCTCGTAATAACTTGGATTATTTCAATTATATCTATAGACCATTTATGCATTTCCTGTATCATCCTGAAAATGTCTAATAAAACCTCCTTGATATTTCAACAAGTGATATGAAAATGATATAGTAATCTTTTGGAGGATAATTTAAAGGGGTCTCTTGTTTGGCTTTCCTTTGGTCAGAGTCTAGGTTTCTAAGTCAAAAACCGCTTCTCGATTAATATGTCTAGCGAGTGCTGTAGATCGTTTCCTCTTCATGGCAGCTGTGCAACCGTTTATGACATTCTCTAAGAAGCCCTTGGATATTCCATCCTCGAGACCATACCCCCCTTCAAGATCGCTAATCCACTGGGATTCTGGATGATGATCATGAGAAAATCTCTCCTCAACAGGTTCGACTTGTTCTCAGTCAGAAAGCCTAGATTATCAAAACCGCCTTCAGTCACAAACACTTACTCGAATATCTTTAGTAGGCCACAGTCCTCGTCACGATTACAGGACAATTGTGACATCGGCTTCCCATATATTACACACAAAAGTGAGTCCGTGTTCTCGTACTCGTCCTGATTAGTAACTGTAAACACTTTGAAGAAATATTTGACCTTAAGGCATTTATCAGAACAGAAAGCTATTGCATCATTTTCGTCCGTTAAGTCGGTGTTTGCGCGCACCATTGTATTTGGAAATTTACTTGTGATATCTGTGAAATGCCCCATTGCTACAGACACAAAGAGCAAGAAGAGTTTTGGAAACATGTGAGTGGGTGTATCTGCAGGTTGTGTATAATTTGTGTAGATGTAAGGTGAGCAGGCGCTGTACCAATAGGACTTGGTTGACTTGTTACTTCAACGGATGTTTAGCTTCATATCAAGGGCGGAATATCTGTATGACATTCATTTTACAATTAAGCAATAAATGTTGACACTACAAAACACATACCAAGATAAAGTTTCCCTCATATCTGCAGAAACAAAGACGGGCGCTGATGTATAAGAGGTTTGTACAAATTCTCTTCCTCATTCGTAGATGTCTGTTGGAGAGTCCTCCTCGATAGATCCAGGTTCAGCATTTAGTCGATTCGCAGATGTAATGCTTTGTTGACCATAGTCACTTTCTGTTGAATAGTCGTCCTCGCCATCTGACTCATAGACAGTGTGCGCAGATAAAGATTCAGTGGTGGTTAATACACCTAGATGATTCGTAGATGTAATGCTTGGTTGATCAGAGTGACTTCCTTCATAATAAAAAGAGTCGCGATGACCACCCATGGTAGAATCGTTATCATCACCAGCTAGATGTTCAGTGTTTGATACTTAGTTGTAATACTTTGTTGGCCAGAGTGGCTTGCTTCATAATTAAAAGTGTTATCATTACCACCCATGGTAGAATTGCTATCATCAGGTTCGACATGATCTGTTTTTCGCTGCTTCTTTGGAGGCTCGGCAGAGTCATCCCCGGATTTCCGCTTGGTGTTCCTTCAGCAACCATAAGCAGTATTCAGTAATGAATTGGCAAT
>LXFE01000195.1:0-10318 GCA_001929475.1 Neolecta irregularis DAH-3 | reverse complement strand
TCTTTTTCCTCTATGTTTTCAGAATCCTTAAAACCTCAAAGACGCTACAACTACAGCCTGTGTGTTAACAAGCTGTAAAACAAACAGGATGCAATGAAGTTTGAAACCAGTTAATCGATTGGAGAATATTTCAAAAGAACTTATATAGTCCGGTTAATGGAGAAACACCGCAAACTGCATGAATAGCTGTAGTATTGTTGATCATTATTCGCATGTAATTGTTTGGGCTTGTAAATAACCGAATCCGTCGCCCCCTCTTATAGAGTTTACAAATTTGTCTTGTCGGTCGTCAGCAGTCACCGAAGCCATAATCATCTTAAATATTCGGCCTCACCACCGACCCGATTCTTACGCGTTATCCGAACCTTTTTTCATCCCTTTTTTCATCCCTTTTTTCATCTCCTACTCAAACACCCATTCAACCTTGACTTCCAGACACTGCTATGCCGAATCACAAGCGAGCTTCTTCGGGAGGAGCACTCATCGACCCGTTTTCTGAAGCAAGCATATACTATGGGACCGACATGGACATTACAACGTCTCTAAAACTCAACCGTTCCCGAACCCTGTCTATCGTATTTCCCAGTCTACTCTTTTCGTCACACTTCTAACCGTCATCAGACACACCCAACGGTTGCCAAACTAGAAGTAAAAGAAAAAGTCATAGCAAAAGCAGATTTACGCCGAAGGGGAAGTCATGGTAAGCGCTTTCACCATCAGTGTTGATTCTTTGTAAGACGAACATACACAGTTTCCAAGAAAATTCCTTATTGACGTTGAGACTACCACAAAGCTCCTCTTAGAATCCGAAGGTACGAAAATTTTCAAATACGGGATTGTATGTTGACCCCTATATTTAGACACTGATGGAAACCATCAAATCACTATTGAAGATGTCGGCCCAAAGGTCCTTACACTTGGTACCGCGAACAGCAATGGTTTCAATAGATTTGATATTCGTGGGACTTATATGCTGTCCAATCTTTTGCAGGAACTTACCCTTGCACGAGACTATGGACGAAAGTATATCATTCTTGACGAGGTAGTCTCTTCCATTAAACTTTGTTCTAACTAACCTTAGGCTCGGCTCAACGAAAATCCTGTTAATCGATTGACGCGTCTCATAAAACACTCTTTCTGGGATGGTCTCACTCGACGAATTGACGCCGCCTCTATTGAGCTTATCTGTTCTGACCCCAAGAATCGCTCTGACAATCAGAATCCTCGTGTTTATGTTCCCCCTAATGAACCGGAAATCTTGTTATATTATAAGAAGGCAGCTGTCGAACAGTCTCAGCTGAATTTGGATGTTGTACTCTTACCAGAAATTATCACCCCCGAATACGTTAAGAGCTTAAACGATAAGCCTGGTATCTTGGCTTTACAGATGGAGAAGTATACAGACTCCAGTGGCGAGGAGACTTTTAGAGGTGTTCCCTTCGTTGTCCCTGGTGGAAGATTTAACGAGTTGTACGGTATGTACAAGATGTTTCCTGCATTCTAAAGTCTCAGGATGGGACAGCTACATGGAATCTCTTGGACTTATCGTCGATGATAGGATTGATCTTGCAAAGGGCATGGTTGAAAACTTTATCTTTGAAATCAAGCACTACGGAAAAATTCTCAATGCCAATCGGTATGCCCGCCCTTTTCTATCTGCGCAGCTTATAGCTTGATAGATCCTACTATCTATGCCGCTCGCAACCACCTTTCCTTACTGATATGGCTCTACGAATTTACTCCAAAATCACCCATGAGTCTGGTTCTCTAGAATTTCTCAAACGTGCCATTGCTGCAGCAATCAAGGAATATGAAACTATATGGACAGCGAAGCCGCGTCTTGATGTCAGTACTGGTTTATCACGGTATCGGCCCGACGGCCTTGGAATTCCTCCCGAAACCGAAGCTTCCCACTTCTTTCATCTTCTCGAACCATATGCAATGAAATACAACATGAGTTTCGAAGAATTCCAGGTTGCATATAATAACGGAACTGTACACGAACCACAACTTGACGAATATTTCTTGCACGACCGAGCTGTTCGTGAATCTGGGCATGATACGACTTACCGGTTTGAAGGCAGATGCGCGAATTTAGCAACCATTGATCTCAACGCGCTCTTATACAAGTACGAAATTGACATTGCCGAAACTATCCTCAAATATTTTGGGAATAAGTTTGTTTTACCTAATGGGACTTGTCACAGTAGCGCATTCTGGCAAAGAGCTGCTCAGCGCAGGAAAGTTGCCATTGATCGATACCTGTGGAACGAAGACAAGGGTATATATTTCGATTACGATACTGTCAAGAAGGTGCAGTGCCTTTACGAGTCTGCTACCACATTCTGGGGTTTATGGAGCGGTGTTGCTTCTCCTCGGCAAGCCGCAAAGATGGTTGAAATGGGTCTACCTAAATTCGAAGCTCGTGGTGGTATTGTTGCAGGAAGCAAAGAGTCTTGCGGAATGGTTGCCCTCGATGGGCCGAGTCGACAATGGGACTGGCCTTTTGGGTGCGACTTCTTTCTTTATAGCTATAAATTTACCAAATACCAGCTGGGCTCCTCACCAAATGCTTACATGGATTGGGCTCGAACGTTATGGCTACCTTGACGATGCTCGCCGGCTCGTTTATCGTTGGCTTTACATGATTACGAAGTCTTTTGTAGACTATAATGGCGTCATCGTAGAAAAATATGATGTCACGCGCTCCGTAGATCCACATCGTGTCGAGGCCGAATATGGAAATCAAGGTCTCGATTTCCGAGGAGTCGCCCGCGAGGGTTTTGGCTGGGTCAACGCGAGTTACCAAGTCGGACTTACGTTCACTACCAGTCACATGAAGCGCGCTCTCGGTGCTTGTACAGATCCGGAAGTTTGGCTGGCGATAAAGGACAGGGCCATAGACCAAAGTCCTATTCCACAAATTAGTCCAGAGCTTTCTTGAGCTGTGCTATATACTTCTTTTCTATTTCGCATAGTACCTAGGAGTTTTTGTTTTTGTTTTCGGTATCCCGCCTTTGGTCAGTCATTGGAATCAAGCATATTTTTACAATGGGTCAATATTATTATCACCACTCTACCTATCCGGTCTTTTGTAGCGTTAGGCGCTTTTGAAATAATCTATTTGCAAACAAAGTTAGGCTTTGGCGCAAAGGGTAGAATCGTCTCCGACGACAGTCTCCCAGCAGGAATTTGAATAACTGGCGAATTTTCCGGGGGTTTCCTTCTAGGTACGTAAGCCACGTCGATGTTTATCCAATTTTTCTCATCAGTCTCGTATTTGACAAAGAGAAATCTTATACTTCCGAAACTACTTCTACGTACCTGACCAGACTAGTTACTCAATGCTTTATTCTAAAGAAGCATAATTTCCAAATTTCCTTTCCTTTTCTAATTTTTATCATGATTTTGAATTTCATGACTTTCTTCCCCGCATTTTTTCATTTTACAAACAATGTCTTATCCACATGGGCACCGATAGCAATTTCCTAAGAACAAACCTTAACCATGATCATGCGCCGATGATATTTCAGGTAGTCGACACTGCCTTAATACGGTTTCCCACCTTACCATCGCTATGAAGCTTGGGCCTCTTCACATCACTATTGCTTCTTGTTTGAGTAGCATGGCGGCACTAAAAGGTTCTCAGAAATACCTTGCTGTCCAGGATACTTTTGCATGGATTGTATTCACTACACTGCGAATATCGTTTAAAATTAGTGGGAAGAGGCTTATCAGACACATTTTCCGGCTCCGCGGAATTATTTCAATCTAGAAGAAGTGAAGCAATTTACTTATGAAAAGGTAGTTTAGACGGAAGATAATCGCGAAGCTGACAGCAGTACAAACGCTTCTGCAATATGTCCGGGATGCTCCCAGCAACACACCGGATCCCAGACCTGGAAATATTATAT
Organism: Neolecta irregularis DAH-3; assembly: GCA_001929475.1. Classification (NCBI taxonomy): domain Eukaryota; kingdom Fungi; phylum Ascomycota; class Neolectomycetes; order Neolectales; family Neolectaceae; genus Neolecta; species Neolecta irregularis. The sequence goes on along the minus strand of LXFE01000195.1, from coordinate 6,404 downwards.
CCAGATGCCATTCTATTCATGGTGAGTTAATCGCATCACAATCTCAACTTATAGATATAGCCTAAAAGACGACTATTTCATCGTCATCCAGAAATTATTGCGCGGGGACGTAATCCACAAACAGGCAAGTGGTCAACGATTTATACTATCGATCAAACTACCGGGAGCAAAACTGCAAATAAATGGATAGATTCCCCTCAAGGACGTGCATATATGGAATTGGAGTTAGCTCTTGAATTAAGTTTAGGAACAGGAGATCAACCACCTAAGACTTACATTGTCTGCAAGTTACCCCATAACCCCCACAGGAAACATACCAAGTAGTTCCAGATCCTTTATATGTAGCTCTTCAAATATGCTTTGAAAAATACACTGGTTGATATTTGTTACAGGGCATTCTCGAACGGAATATTTCCTAATCTAAGTTAAGTAGACCTTAGAGTTTAGATTAGATATGCCTCGCTTGCTTTTATATATTTCAATTGTAGTTACTGTCATCACAGCAAGGAGATCAAGGAATAAAAATTGCAAAAGTGAACATAAAACATTGAACAAATCGATAGTATTTAAATCTCATAGTATTCCATAAAAAGTAAGGTGTTAGGGAGAACCACATATCGCATCAACTTGGACACAATAAGTAATCACATGAACTTGCTGATTAAGAGGATCGGTGGAATGGGACTTGCCCCTGAAGCGAATTAAATATACGAAGAATGGAGTTTAATACAACGCCTGGTTTCCGGAAATCATAATCGGACATGACGTAGGAATATACATATCAAGGTTCTTTAAATGTCATGTTGATGGTAGAACCTGATTTTTGTAAAAGGTCGATTATGAATTGACCTCGACCGATGCCTCCAAAGCGGTCAACTTCCAGTATATCGCGATATATTCCTTGTTGCTAATTTAACTAGGCACTATAATCTTGAAATTAAAGAAGCAAAAAATTCAGGAGGTTGAAGAAGACGAGGAAGATGAAATATTCAATTACGACGACGTAATTAGCGACGATGAAAGTTCTTCTAGAGATAACCCAGTCACTACTCGTATTTGAGATGCTGCGCGCTGGGAACTGAAATTTAGGCATTAAAGTGAGGTTCAATGCGAATGGAAAAAATCCCGAAAGAGACTACGTCTCGCATTACTTTGGGTCAACAATTGAATTCACCTTGAGACTTATTTTGTAGGAACCATGACTTCTCGTACCTACAACTTAAGCCCGACCACTACTCTCGTCCTCTTTGGATTGATCCACATAACGGAACAATCATTCTCGAATCTTTCAGCCCGCTAGCTGAGCAAGCACAAGACTTCCTAACAACCATCGCGGAACCTGTTTCCCGACCATCTCATATCCACGAATATCGACTAACACCATTTTCCTTGTACGCTGCGGTTTCAGTAGGTCTAGAACCTAAAGACATTATTCTAGTTTTAAATCGCCTCTCGAAAAGCCCCTTACATGAAGATCTTATCAAATTTATTAGAGATAATACGGATACTGTTGGAAAAGTAAAGCTTGTGTTGAAACACAATCGATACTTTGTTGAGAGTACCAGCGCCAAAGTCCTTCAGCAGTTATTACGAGATTCCACAATTGGCCCATTAAGAATAGAGTCAGATGCGACTCTCACAACAGCTCCCAAACCGACGCTTGGAAAGTTGGTCATTCCAGGAACGAAGAGAGATGGCGAAATAGAGAAATCCGCAGAAGACATATTTACAGCAGTGGTTGGAATAGACCGGGGTCCGATATGGTCCTTCGAGGTATGCTAATTAATCAGCGGACGAAGAAGACGAAGATCCAGATGCAGTTCACTCTTTCGAAGTAGCTCAGGAATCAGTTGAGGAAGTCAAAAAGCGAAGCGCCGAAATAAACTTCCCGATGCTAGAAGAATACGATTTCCGAAATGACGAGCGAAATCCAGATCTTGAAATTGACCTTAAACCAGCAACTCAGATTCGTCCCTATCAAGAAAAGAGCTTAAGTAAAATGTTTGGAAATGGGCGGGCGAGAAGCGGGATTATTGTATTGCCGTGCGGTGCAGGGAAGACACTAGTTGGGATCACAGCGGCTTGTACGATAAAAAAGAGTGTTCTTGTGCTCTGTACCTCATCGTATGTTGCTGCAAGATAACCCAGCCTAAGTACTAGGGTTTCATGTCTTCAGTGGCGGCAACAGTTTATTCAGTGGTCGAATATTAAACCAGAATCCATCTCCACATTCACAGCTGAAAGCAAAGAAAGGGTAAGTTTGCTACATATGGGATAGTTATCTTTTACTTGTAGTTCAAAGGCGAAGCCGGTATCGTAATTTCGACATACTCCATGGTAGCAAACACCCGTCAACGAAGTCACGACTCTCAGAAGATGATGGATTTCCTTCAGTCTCGCGAATGGGGATTTCTTCTATTAGACGAAGTACATGTCGTGCCAGCGATGATGTTTCGGAGGGTCATTACGTCTGTGGCAACACACGCAAAACTTGGACTAACAGCTACGCTCGTTCGTGAAGATGAAAAAATTACCGATTTGAATTTCCTTATTGGCCCGAAGCTGTATGAGGCAAATTGGATGGATCTGGCCCAAAAAGGCCACATTGCAAACGTGCAGGTAAAACTTGACCAATATTTATCCTGACCAGCAGTGTGCCGAAGTATGGTGTCCAATGACTCCAGAATTTTATAAGGAATATTTAATCGAAAAATCAAGGAAAAGAATGTTATTGTGGATTATGAACCCTCGAAAGTGTGCTGCTTTGTCCCTTCTGTATTTAACAACGATCAGAGTTCAGGCTTGCCAATTCCTGATTCATTATCACGAAAGTCGTGGCGATAAGATAATCGTGTTCAGTGATAACGTTTTTGCGCTTCAACACTATGCTCGTAAACTCGGAAAACCATTTCTTCACGGAGGGACCTCTCAAGCTGAGCGGGTCACTGTTCTTGAGAACTTCCAGAACAATGAACTAGTGAATACAATATTTCTCTCCAAGATAGGAGACACCAGCCTTGACTTGCCCGAAGCCACTTGTTTGATTCAGATATCCTCGCATTATGGATCTCGAAGACAGGAGGCACAGCGATTGGGCCGAATCTTAAGGGCGAAGAGAAGGAATGACGAGGGATTTAATGCCTTCTTTTACAGGTATCCCTTTCCATAAGTGAAAATGCGCTTATATTTTGCCTTGTCTCAAAAGATACACAGGAAATGTTTTATTCAACCAAACGTCAAGCTTTCCTTGTCGATCAAGGCTATAGCTTTAAGGTCATCACTTCTCTCACAGGACTCGAGGACCTGCCTAATCTCGCATTTAACACACCTCATGATCGTCGAGAACTCTTACAGGAAGTTCTTATGCAAAACGAATCAGCCGCAGATATAGATAGGGGGGAGTCATCTGTCTCGACAAAGAAAACAGGGAGCGGGATTTCCTCTTCTGCCTCTAAGTATCGACGAACAGCGGGCAATCTCAATGATTTGTCAGGGGGAGCCGATATGGTATATGCAGAGATGAATAAAAGCAAAAACAAAATTCTCAAGACAAAGGAGAAAAAGGAGCACCATCCACTATTTAAGCAAAGGGCCAAAAAGAAGTAGTACTAGGTTTTGGGCGAAACTTAGTAGGGTGTTGAGTAGATCATAATTTTCGGTCATGTTTTAATAGCTATGAACATTTCATACTGAAACCCGTAAATACAATACTTTCCTTTCCTTAATCGATAACTGAGCAAGATAGAGATCTAACTTTAAGGCCTCTACATCCGGAGCGTTTTGAACAAGTCTCGTGTTTTCAAAGAAAGGAAGGATATTTTTTAAGCGAGAAAGAGACCAGATTTATGGCATGTCAAAATAAGATGGTCATTCATGTTCTCAGGAAGATTTGGCCAAGGTTTCCTTTCAATTTTTATCTTTAGATGTATACCGGAGATTGGACTAACTTGAGGACAGGCTTTGATGCCACTTATGAAGATCGCGATAACGTGTGTATAGAAGAATTATAAATGCCAAGTCTATATCATGCACACAATGCGATCAACTGTTATTGCTGTCCTTTCTTTTCACCTTTCCGAACATCAAATGCCTTCTTTGCAACATTGTAATCTAAAATCTTCGCTTCGATGAGATTTAGATTATGCTTAGCAGCTTCACCAATCAAGCTGCGCAGACTGACAAGCAGAGTGCAAAGCTTGGAAAGGGAAACGTCTTCTGTAAACTTTTCTGTTATTTTACGACCAATCGGAAGGGTATGTTCCTTTTTGAGAACATCTTCGCGGTAAACACATCGAATATGAGTCTACCAATGAGCTAAGGGAGATGCTAATGCAAATACTTCGAACTGCAGAAGGGGTTGAGCAGCCGGATTTATGAGAACGAGATGTCCTGTATAAACAGCAAAGGTGGAGCCCACGGCGGCGAGACCAAATATTTGAGAATTGAAGATCCCTGCTGCTTGATAGAGGTGCAACATTTTGGAAATTTCAGCGAAAACTTGGTTCTCCGGATACGACAAGGTTGAGCCTGAGCCAAATCTATCTATGAGATTGCGCGATCTGCGTAAAAGCCTACCTTTTCATTTCGGCGACGAAAAATGGAAATATAATACTCTCACTGTTATCAGCAGCACCAAGACATTTTCCTCGAAGAGCGAATTTAAGAACAGGAATGGCGCTTGGGCTAAGACGCGGGACAAGAGTCATCATTGGCCTCGGTGCTGTGAGAACAGATTGCCCTTCAGCTAGAAGCGGAAGATTGCTGTCATTCCATTGACGGTCATTACTGTTTCATCAGTATCATCAAAGGACAAACGCACGAATATTCCAGCAAATGTAGGTATTCTCGAATGATTATTTGAAACATTGGCCAAAATATATTCTGAAAACTGTTAACGGCATGGCCATCGGGGTCCATTCCAGCCAAAATCAAGTGCTCAAGGATTAACCTTGATTCCTGTTGAATTGATGGAGTATCTGGGATGTTCTCAAGAAAGTATCGTTCAAGGCAAGCTTCATCGTTGGGATTCATCGGTCCAAAGACGAAGCGAAGATTTCCGCCTAGAAGATCCCGATAGGATGAAGTTCGAATATCGGGCTTCAGTGACTTGTGAATTCGAGAAGATGGATTAGAATTAGCCCAGTCAGCAAACTCGCGACTCGAAAGGAGGGGTTGACTGTTTCGTTTCGTTTCATGTCCTGCAGTTGGTGTTTTGCTCATCACTGGTGGCTAAAGTGTGAATATTGACTGTTATGCTGGCATCGAAGGCCAATATTTATAGTCTTGCTGATACATTTATAGCTCAGATATCAAAGGAAACATACTTTGAGCTGCTTGGATCGTATTGAGAGAAGCCATGCAGCCAGGAACCATCCGATGAAAGATGATTGCAAGGCGGACCTTCAATAGCCAACTCCGTGTTTGAGTCCTTTGTTGTAAGGCATTTCAATAGATATGTTATGATTCGACAGCTAAAGTTAATTCGGCATCGCCTTTTTTTTTAACTAAGCGCAAATGTCCACTCTCCATAGAGAACAGGCACTTTCTCTTTTTTTGGAAGTATTATTCGGTCGCGAAAAGTAGGTACAAAGGCTCCGTCAGAGCCTAAGAACGGCTCGGACGCAGTGGCACAGACATGAAAGTTGGTAAATTGTCATTCAATGGATTTGTCCTAGGAGGTCGTGATCAGCATGCACGCATTGTGGTAACCAAGGAAGGTGAGTGGATCCAGGCACTACGGTCAAAGGAATTTTTAGACGCGGCTTTGTTTATCATGAAACAAAATTGACACTCAAGGTTAGACTTAATGCTGGGAATACGTTTTGAAAGGTCAGTGGTGCATTTGGAACAATATTTACCAAGATAGCAGACTGAAAAGCAAGAATAACCGGAACTTTGATCTTTTTAAACGGGATGACTGGTTCATGGCAGATTGGTTCCTGACAAGTAGCCCCGTAATACCCATTGATCTTTAGTTTCGGCGTTTGAAATACCGTAGCTCTGTCTTAGTTTAAGATGAAGGCCTCGAGTACGAATAAGACTAGGGTATATTGTCTAGCTTTAGTAACGAGAATTCCCGGGATCATACCTAGCTTTAGATACGAGAACTCAGCTAGGTATGGTCCACAGTAACTCTTTATATATGTCGCGCAGAATCCGTCCCAAGGGTCAGAGTCACGAAAAAGGATGGATGTAGAGCGACTGTTGAAGGTGGTGAAGGGGAGGGTAGTGACGGATAGGGGTCTTAAAGTTGTGCTTTTGATCTTTGATATATTTTGATGTTCTTGGTTAAAAAGAAAGAGGGGCGGGGAATGTTCTATATACCTGTAGAACTCAACATACTTCCTTCCAGTACACGCTGTAGGTTAAAAAAGGAAAAGCTAAGCTAAGCCCCGTTTTATATA
>LXFE01002559.1:183-10636 GCA_001929475.1 Neolecta irregularis DAH-3 | reverse complement strand
ACCCCACCGAAAGTGACTGTGTAAATTTAGGTAATTTTTGAAGGAAACGAAAAGTAGAGGATGCATCATGGTGGACACAGGTAATCATATTAACCAACGGTGAAAATTCATAAGGAAATCGAATTTCTAGCGGAGTGCAAGAACCTTTGGGATGAGAAGTTTTTCCAGAATTGAAGGGTCATGATTTGTGAATCGTAAAGTTGGACAAGCCATTTTGCGAGAGAGGATGAGAAATGCTACTGACTGTCGTAAAAAGTCTAATAAATTAGAAGAAAGGGATGAAAAGAGGGATATTTACCTGAAATGACAAGTTTATATCCTTCATCAGTATTGACTATCTCGATTACCTGACGAACAACTCCAAATACACCAAGTTGAGTTGCTATCTCTCGTGTCTGGACGAAAGCGAGTGATTTCCCTGTGATATGTGGACAAAGTAGGGGGAATTTGCAAGGTGATTTCTGCGGCTTCCAAACCTTTTTTGAAACGTGGTGTCGGTCGAAAGATATGGTGTTTGATATAGGTTTGAATGAATGGGACAGAAGAAAGCGGTGTGGGTTGAAAAGGTACCATATTAGAATGCGCGTTTGTGGGGAGGCATAGCATTCTGTTCTAAAATCTACTCCTAGATGTTAGCAAGACCTCGTTCCAATCGATATGTCGTAAGACACCGCCAATTTTTCACTCTCCCTGCATCGAATGAGCCCATAAGGATATCTGCATCCAGAGATTTTGCGTACAATCTAACTAAATTTCCGGGTTTACTCATCATTATGGCAGATATTCTCAAGAAGCTTTATTTAACATAATTTCCGATGTCGGTTCGTACCGAAATTTCCTTCCATTCTGCAAAGACTCGGAAGTGCTTCGAATGAAAGACGGTTTACCCGAGTTGGCAAATATGCGTATCGCCTGGGGAAATTTTGACGAAACTATCCAAAGCCGTGTCACATGCAAGAGAAATACACTCGTAAAAGTAGCTCCATAAACGAGTGTCTTCTGATAAGAAGACAGAGATAGGGGAACATCATTTACTAGATTCCCTTTCAACGATTTGGAAAATCCGGCCAAAGGAGAATAGTAGCGAAGTGTCTTTTGATGTTCAATTCTCCTTCAAGAATAACTTGATCACCACTATTGCAAGAACAGTAGCCCCAGGAGCAGCAAAACTTTTGATAACGGCGTTCGAGGAAAGAATTAAGGAACTCTTAAATAGAGAATAGATTTTTCTCCTATGACAGAAGCATAATTAGATTATCCCCCAACGCCCAATATATAATATATAAACTATTCAAGTACGCAGCTTTTTTGCATCATTCATTTCGGGTTGATTGATAGCCTGCGCCGAGATCTCCCCTAGTGGACCGCTGGATAAGTACAGGGAATAAAGGGATTATACCGATTATCTACAAGCAGTCCCGCAGAGTTCCTCTTGCCATTGTTAACCAGTGTGTTTCTATAACGAGGGAGTCCTGGGGTTGCTGGAGCACCGCCAGGTGGAGGAGGAGGCATTCCAATACCACTCTTGCGCACAATAGGTGTTGACTTTTTTGGGTCAACTCCAGAGGTGCGCCGCATCGAAGGGCTGTCAAAGGTAGGATTGAACGCTGAAATTGGTTGGGCGGTGTCCGTCAGGGCAGCTCTTGCACTGAAAAACGTCCCTGGTGGAAGATTGCTAACCTGTGCCATAGTGGGATCGTGCTCGGGGAGCGAATCCGGGCTTGGGGTTGACTTTTGAGCAAGGGTTTTGTTGTGTGCAGTCGCACTTGCGCTGGAGGTAGAGCCATTTTGAGAATGATTTGCACTACCAGAATGGTTATTATACACGCGATAAAAACTGGAACCGGAATCAGCAGTCGTAACAGCAACAGATCCATTGGGTGGTTTCAAGGGTATCCGCATCTGTATCTGCTGTATTGGTGGTTTTTGCTGAGCTTTGTTGGGTGGACGAACCGGCCTGGGTTGCATATGGCATTGTTGGATTGGGGTCCTGTGTTCGTGAGAATAAGTGGGGGGAAGTTGTGGTTCTGGTGTTGGTCGACTGGATTAACGTTAGTCTAATAACTGATGTAGACCAGAGGCTCACTTGTCAGTCTCAAACTCTCCGAGGCGTGGACTTTCCGGGAGTACAGGTTTGTCCTCGAAGAAATCCATATTATCGAAATCGTCATCTAAATGCTGAGAGGGTTGCACTGAGAGTGGATATACCTCCGAACTGCTCAAATGTGGTGTCTGCGGATTGCGCAGAAATTGAGGGTTTCCTTTCAACTTGGATAGATGGTTGAACTGGTATAGACTCGGTCACCGATTTGTGCTGATCCACGTCCTCATTTGATGACATATCGGGCAGGAGCAAAGATGTGGGCAGAGCGGGAATGCAGGGGTATTCGGGCCGTTGATAGAGATCATGAGCATCAAACCTCGGCTACTGTGTCAAGATGGTGCTCATTAGAAGACCAATGCACATTTGCGGGTTTGACCTTTGAGATCTCTTTGCAGAATGCTTTGTCATAAAGACAGTTGCCGAGGACATTTCCAAAGGTGCGCAATGCGCGTTTGAGGGCATCGGTCGTTCCTTCTTTCTTGGCCTAGAAATCAGCAGATGCAAGGGGGGAGAGTTGCCTTTTCGAAAGCGGCAGCCTTCCCTTTGCAATTTTCGATGGAGCCGTACCCGACATCCTGAGATGAGTAACGACTGTGAAGAAGAGGATGCCTCGTGGTATGTGCCGTCTTTCAGGGTGACGCGGACGACGACGGAAAGACCCAGGCTGAAGCGGCCCGCAGCTTCGTCCATCTGGATGTCAACGCAGGCTTGCACAGCGACCCACAAAGTCGACGTGGACGTTCTGGATGCTCGACGACCAGCCATTGAAGCCAAAAACGTCGTTTGCAATGTTTATGCACTTCCACGCCTCGAGATACTGGACCTTTGCGCCGCCGGCTCCTGCTCTGGAGGACACATACTCTGGGCCGAGCTGCTTATCGAGTCGTGCCTGGAGCGTCGCGATTTCCTGGGCGGTCCACGCGTGGATGGGGTCTGGCGATGCGTGAAAGGGATTTGTATACGGGCATTGCTGGTTACCGGAAATGCGATTTGGCGGGCCTTGCTGGTCGCCGGCAATGCGATTTGGCGGGCAGTGCTGGTCGCCGGGCCGGGGCATTGCTGCGCCTTGCGCGGAGGAGAGGCGCGATAGCCTGGCGGTCACGTGCGCTCCACCGAAAAGTTTTCGGTGTTGGTGTTCGCCGTGCCCATGGCAGCACCAAAGCGCAAAAGCACAGCCGCAGACCAGACACAGCCGCTACATAAGAAGAAGACTCGCGGCAGCAGCAGCAGCAGCGACGAGCAGAAAACAGCGTCCGCATTTCTCACAGGCTTTGATTCCAGCGATAACGACAGAAGCAACAGCGACAACGACAGCAGCAACAACAACAGCAAAAGTGCCAATGACCATCGACAATTTGCTCTTGCGCCTGCAGACGAAGCTACACTGCGGACAAAGGTTGCTGCGTTGAGTGCCAGTGCGCTGCAGTCCGGAATCGTCTATCTCGGCCGCATCCCGCACGGATTCTACGAGGACGAAATGAAGTCCTACTTTGCGCAGTTTGGCGACGTCAGACGTCTGCGCCTCTCAAGAAACAAAAAGGCATCAACGCTGTCCTTCTTCCCTCGACTAACCATAGACCGGCAAGTCCAAGCATTACGCCTTTATAGAATTCGAATCAGAAGCCGTTGCCAACATCGTAGCAGAAACCATGAATAATTACCTCCTCTCAAGCCATATTCTCAAATGCAAACTCATCCCCTCCGACCAGGTCCACCCAGACCTATTTAAAGGCTCATTGAAAAAATTCAAGCCTCTTCCATGGGCTAATATTTCACGTCATACACACGACGCTCCCAAAACCGCAGACCAGTGGGTCAAGGTTTCTAGGCGGGCGTCAAACAGACTGGAGAAAAAGCTGGCCGCCCTAAATGATGCAGGAATAGATTACGATTTTGGAAAGACAAAAGCTGATAAACAGCAAATGATACCATTGAAATCAAAAGCTGCAAGGAAAATGAAAAAGGTTGCAGCAAAGTAGGGGGCGTCATCTCACTGGAGCTCGGGTCGTTTCTCTATACAATATAATTGCCGTTGCCATTGTCTGTAAAGTCAAAGTTATCCGTTTAACGACACGATCCAGGATTAAGATCCACATTCCAAAGCTGACAGATCCTTCCTGTGAACACTTTTCCCACTCTGCCCATACCTCTAGGTGCAAATGGGAATGACAACCACCATTCAATCCAGAAAGGAAACCACCCGGCAGGAAGCCAGAAAACCGAAGCTGAACGATACCACCAGACAGCAAGCAATGCAATCCCTTTGGTAATCATCCAGATCGAAGTTTTGCACTTCAGCTCAAAGGCTATACGAGAGGAATTGATTTCGGAACCTCGGGTAAGTACGTGCAAGCTAGAGGGCTTCGCACCAAGCTCTTCTAGTTGAGCCTCCTCTTTGTCATATCTTCTTCGAAGTTTTGCCCATCTTGCGAATTCGTCTTGTGCACTCGTGTTTGCGAGATCCTTTTTAGTCTGAAGGACACAGCGCTGCAATGCTCTGAAAGCTGTGACTTTCCCAGAGTGGGTGAATGAAGAATATAGAGTCCAGAGCTAACACCATAAATACGCAGACAGGCTCCAGAGATAAACCAGCGAAGCAATTTTGATAGAGCCAATAATAGATAAAAGCCGGAAAAAAAGCGAAAGCACGAGGGCTGCCAAGACAGGTTGCATCGGCCAAAGTTGCAACGTAAAAGTGCAGTTGTTACACCTGGCCTGCATCACCACCTGCAGTGGTTATATAGCACCAACGTCTCACATATCATCAGACGATGGAAATATGCTCGTCATTGATCGCATCCATCTGCACAGCTTCTTCATGTCCAGATGGGTCTTTCGAAGTTTTACAGGCACGCATCGACCCAAACGTGACTGTTTTGCTCTCAGACGGTCATGTTGCTATCGCCAACAGAGATCTTGTGTCTGCATACATCTATTCTCGCGCTCGCTTCTTCGATAACCGTTGCAAGGAGGCTGCAGCGGAAATGGCTCTCGTTATTCTTCTCTACAATTGTGAGCATACTACTGCCCTGAATGCTCGGTAGAAGGCCCTACAAGAACTATCCAGAAACTCATCGTGCAGTCGTCAATGGGCTTTACAGAATTCTGCAAATCTGCAGTTTGAGATGGATTTGTCCAAGCTTTTACTGTCATCTCCATTGTATCGGCATACAAAGTCCTCTGCTCTATGGCACTATAGAAGATGGTTGTTCAAAGTTGCAAATCACAGGCCAGGCTTATCCTCAGAATTCTCTATCGTATTCGCAGCTGCTGAGCAACATCCAAAGAACTATTACGCCTGGTCTCACGCAAGAATTATCATATCAAATATCATTAGCGACGGAAACTCAACTATGTGGGAAGAACTTGTTGGCAAAAATGAAAAGTATGCCGCAAGTCACGTCAGCGATGTATCGGCGTGGACATTTTTATCATGGTTGATCTGCCATTTGGTACACGTCAATATATGGGCATGGCGTGATGCTTTCCACCATATCGGATCCATCGTAGAGAGTACAATCAGAGTAGCCTCGACCCATGAAAGCTTCTGGGTTTTTGTTCAAGCAGTTTCCGCCTGTAAAAATTGTGATACAGGCCAAATACTATCACTAATAGAGTGTCTGAAAAACAAAACGGACAAGGAGGTTTCTCTACATAAGCGGTACATTCAATGGATGGAGCTCAAGTTTCCTCAAAAATTTAATATTTGATTCTTGTGATTAGGGGCGTAATGATGCCAGCGTTCTAGTTATGTACATTCTAGATAAGATATCTTATATTTCTTCCTGCAGCACATGCGCCGAATAATCCTTCCTGTCTAATAAAATAATGCAAATGATGAAAGAGATAAGAAACTACTTTAGGGTTGTCAATGTCGGTGAGAAGACACTCAGGACTGCCTTCCGCTTGACCCGGTTAGCACAACCTTCGGTTGCCTTTGTTGCTGATGTTCGAGGAGGCAATGCAAAATGTGGGGTCAAAATCTGTGGAATTCTTCCAATATGATTTGGCGATATCTCATAATTCTCGCGATTGGGCGGTATTGCACGTACAGTCTTGGAGACCCGACCTAATTTGAGATTGGACAAAAACTTTATTTCTTGTACATTTAGCTTAGTTCAACCAAGGTAAAGAAACCTGATTTTGCAAAGAGACTGAGCTTTTCTCGATTCTTCTTAGCTGCAATAACTTCGTCAAAAAAGAGGATCTCGGATTCATCGGGTGGCTTCCGACAACGATCGTGAATGAATTCACTGAAAGCTATATTATTAGCTTTTGGAATCTACTCATCTACCTTGAGTTTGCATCAACATGGAAAGATAATCATTGTTCTCTTTTGAAGAAGAATTTGATCTCAGAAACGCTTCGGTGCGAAAGGTATAGATCGGATCATCCTTGGATTTGGGGCAAGCGGGTGGTACTGGGTCAAGACATCTGCGATAGTTTCTAAAGAGAGTCGCAAAAGTACGAAGAAATGCCACGCGAATATGATCCGGGGAAAACGAACCGGTACAGGGAAGATAAATGTGTTCGAGACAACGGCCATGTACAAGAAGTGAGCAATCTAGTTTATCAATCTAGGACAAAGGGGAGCGAGACCTTGGCACTCAAACATTCCATCTTCACACATATCATCGCAGTAGTCACACGTCCTGGAGAAAAATTCGAGATCTCCATGTTTCATACGGAGACAATGGCCTTCGCGAAGCTTTGTGATCTCTGTTTCCTCAGCAACTGGTTGTGCGGAAGCAAATGAGTCGAAATTGAATATGGTTGATGGTGCAAAACTGATCGACTGTCCGGAGATTGTTGGCGCATAATGGAATGTGGATGCCTTGTCACTCACTGAGCCTATAGATTTTACAGGTGTATGCCGTCGAGATATATTTGAATTTCTCCGGTTTAACTGGACTGATAAGAACAGCAAAATCTAGAATGACTCACTGAGAAGCTTCGGTTGCGACTTTGCGTATCACAAAGGTTTGACGTACTAAAATTCCGCGAAGCAGATGGAAAGTTCGAAATGCTAAAATTTCCATTCGATACTGAAGTCAAGGGAGCTAGACGATATAGAGGAGATGAATTATTGCGCGCCGATGTCCCAGGACGGGAACTCAATGAGGCTTCTTCTTTAACGCAAGTATAAGCATTGAATATAGGCGGACAATGAGATAAGCCCGAAAAGTCATGGTAAGTCGAGGAATTCGTTGCAACAAGTTTACCTACAAGGCTGTCCTCTCGGTGCTTCGATATCACTGATCGGTCACCCCAAAAAGTATCAGTCGGATATGTCTCTCGGATGTATGCTGGAGGGCCTGTTGGAACTCCACATTGAATGTGCAGCGGCGCCCCAAGGTTTAGAAGATGAGTCAACTTACCTTTAATAGAAGGCGGAAGTGATGGGGGTGCTTGCGAACAGATGACTGAATCAGAGTCTAAGTCACACAGAACGAAGTCTTCTTCTGGAGGTTCGAATCGAGTATATCGTCGGTCAATGCCAATAATGTAGCTACAAGGCGCCTTGAACTTAGAATATATACGAATTTCACATGCTTACCTCCAGGCATGAAAGCAAACGTGAGGGAAGAACTGCAATGATTGTAAGCAAAGAATTAAGAATATGCAACGCTTACCCGGAATATAGACACCACGCCATATCTATAAATTAGTAGGGGCTTAGGAGTAATATTATACCAGTGGATAAAGTAAGTGCACTAATGTACGGGCTGCTGCATGTAACATCGCGGGAAAAGTTGATAGGAAAATGATTCGCGCCTCTGCTAAAGCACTCTAGGACAATGAGGGAAGGATTGATGCCTATGATGTACCTCAAATAGTGTTACAATGCTTTTGATCGAAAGAGCTCGAAAAATTGGATAAATATCAACCTGTACCAGTAAGATTCACATAGACGGAAACAATATACATCTCGCCAATCCGGATATTCGTTGATACTGTTTTTTGTGGCGTACAATCTTGGTTTAGTAATTATTCTTACGGTCGAAAGTTACTTCAGGTCTCTGACAATTATTTCAATTTGAGTACCAGGAGTAGGAGATGATATTTCCCCCAGAATATTGACCACAAAGCGTTCGATTGGTAAACACTGACCGATGCTCTGTAAGAAAGGGATTCTCGAGATCTCTCCATGGAGCATAGGCGCACATAATGCTCGAAGATACTCACGCCAGAGGGTCTGCAGGCTTCCTTCGCGACCAAGCAGTCCATAAGCTCGAGGAATCCATACGCCTTCACTCCCTTCAGTTAACCCTTCAACCTTTGCACAGGCGCCAATCCTGATTGGACCAAGTAGTTCACTAAATAAGTTGATTCTTTCCTCGCACTGAGAGATGAGATCTTCGAGGTCTTCGCGTTCTTGTGATTCCGCCTCAGTAGAGGGCAATTTTGTCAACAGAGCCGACAGATTAGTGCGTTCAGCCGCCAACTTCGACGTAAAACTCTCGGCCATCTCTCTTTCTTCGTGAGACTGGGAGTGGATGAGAGCAAGAGGTATGACGATCATACCATGTGTGCCTGACGCCCTGGACGTCAGTATTAATGGCAGAAAATCTTGTCTACATTGGGAGCACCTGTATTCCAACTCTTCGGCTTTAGACACTCCAAGCGGTATCCATATTATGACGCAAGTGCCATGAATCCTGTCGCCCTTTTCATCTGTTAATGTCTGCATTTAATTTAATACAAGTTTTAGGCCGAGTTCATACGAATGAGTGCCAAGTCGAACGGGGTCTCGAGTCAGCCAACTTAATTTGAATATCATCGGGAAAAACAAACTATGGTCAACTTAATCAAGGATAAATTAACCATGGGCACGTAATCTGGAAATGATTCGCGCGGGCTGTAAAAGGCTTCTTGATCTCCAGATGGCCATCGACTCAAGAGGGCAGGCGCGAATTTCCTTTTAAGAGGATGGGTTCCGGGAGGAAGTATCAACGGTTCTGGAGCTGGAGTGACAGCATTATAGCTTGAAATGCGTTTTAATTCTCGAATCGAATCTGGGAATATTCAGGTCCACTAATCAATTGATACGAGTACCTCGTTTCCGGATTGTACTGCTTCTCGAGACCGATGAACCCCGGATCGTACTATTGCGGTTCAGAGAGGTTGCGCGACCCAGATACGAGCGCTTCCGAATAGAGCTTTTGGATCTTATTGGAGACACCTGATCATTGCCCTCTACTTCTTCAATCCGTCGACCTGAAGCAGCTGGGGGTTCCAAAGCGCTCAAAAAACTATCGCGATTGGACATAAAGCTTGTGAGCGCATCCTCAAAGGTTGTTTGTGCGCCAAATTTGAGATGAGGTTTTAAATGTTCGCGGTTGAGAACCATAAGTTGAGGAGTTGGCACCGCAAGATCCTTCTGATCGCCATGGTTTAAATTGTCTTTTATGCTGGAAATCTGTCGGGACTTTTGGTATGCGGATGGGGGTTCAGTAGCAGATTGGGATTTCGATTCAGCCGATATAGTGGGGTTTCTATTGAGTTCTTTGCCTGAAGAACAATTCGATAGAGTTAGGTTTTCAGAAAAGGGGGAAAAATCAATGTTCTCTTCGCCGAGTCCAACCACGAAGAAGAAATCCGCAAGTCCAGCCATGGAGATTTTTCTGTTCAACGAAAAGAATAAACGAAGTTACGAGTACGGGCAAAGGGAGGGGTTAAAGTGTGATCACCAAGATTAGAGCCGGCGAAGAACGACTAAATTAGGGAGCGTGGACGAAGTCTGCATGTAAATATTAGCGGATCGTTCAGGCAAACGTCTAGTCAGTTGATTTTTGTACGCTAAAATAGCATGAGTAGCGTCAGGTCAGTGGATTAGGACAAGTTATAGTTAGATATAGACAATGACATGAAATGTAAGCATGAACCATGTTGATATGCATAAATGATTGTATCTACATTAAAACAAAGGTTTGTCATAAAGAAATGCTAAACTGAGGATTTTCACCTAATACTTTGTAGTATGACATCATCACCACACAGTTCCAATGTCAACTCATCAATAAGCACATTTGATTATTGGGAAGAGTTAGGATGGCAGAATTGGCATAATATGCAGTGTTGGGGATGGACCAAAGCCCTTGGGCTTTAAAAAAAGTCTGGCCCATGTGCTTTTTGAGGGTCTGTGTGGGCAGTATTGGGTATGGGCTGTTGTAAGCTACATGCTTAGAAGTACGATAAGACCAAGTGATATAACTAGCCTAAGTAAACGTACTTTTACAAAAGGGACATACCTAGCCTAAGTAAACATACTTGGCTAGGTAAGTCTAACAGCCGTCTTTATATACAATCTCTTCCAAGCCTCTATATCTATTTGGTATGGTATTGCCA
>LXFE01002558.1:0-10316 GCA_001929475.1 Neolecta irregularis DAH-3 | reverse complement strand
CATACAATTCGCAATAACAAGGTTCTAAACGTCTCGAACAATTCAAGACGAAGAAGTCGGATATTTTTCTTCCAAGGTTCATCGCCGTCTGTTCAACGCAGACCTTGAGGTTCACCCGAACCCTTGGTTGGCCCCTAACCATCTCCCACTTGGTATACACCCTAGTTTCTCCGGAGAGTAATTCCGTCCGGAGGCCTTGACGTGCCGTTATGCCATTTTTTAGTTCAAGAAACTGAAAATTCCCAGAGCGTTCGAAAATCTTGATGGCATCTATTGGATCGAGTCGATCCGATTGATGCTCGACGGCAGGGGCGAACGTTAAACCAACGCCGAATGTTAAACAAGTTGCGACAGCGTGACAAAAAGATCCGATAAGCATTATGAAGATGGGCTTGCAGTAAAACCGGAAGATGAAGAGTAATATTTGTCATTATATAGTACTATTTAAACTCACTTATTCATGTCTTAAGTAACCCTACACAAAACCTGAACAAGTTAGCTAGTTGACTCTAGATAAAGCAAAAAGTACAGCCCCTTATTTCCGATACAGGGTTTGAAAAGGTCATTACAAACTCCAATGGCGACCCCAAAATGTACCTCGGCCGCGTTTGGCAGGTACCAAATTTCATGAAATTAGCCAATTCGTCAAAGGTAAATTTTAACGCGCGCATTTGGTACACCGCACAATAGTGCAATTGTCAAAATGGTGGCTGGCGAACGCACCCAATTTCATGGAATCTGGTGCCTGCCAAACGCAGCCTTGATCAAAGCAGTATCTTGAGCACAGTTTTTGATCTCGAACCCTGAAATTTGAAGGACTTCAACTCTTCATGTACGACACAAACCCTCAATCCAAGCACCTCTCAATGCGAACAGCCATGTTTCATGCCTAACAATTTCTTATCAGGTCTCATTTTTAGGGTTTATGGCACGGAAATGATGCACCCGATCTTGTGGAGGATATTTAATGGATCTCTTAAATGTCTAATTTCCCTCTGTTCTGTACTTCAGGATTATTCTGAACAGATAATATCTCCAGTTCTTTTCAAGGTCTTTTCTGAGTTCGTCTCGAGGTGAAGCTTGAAGTGAGGCTTTGGTAATTCCCTATATGAAGGGCAAGATTTAGAAAAGCGTGCCCAAAGCAGGTCCTTGATGATTGGATTTCATTGCTAAGGTTTGACGTTTTGGTGCATATAAAGAACCACCCAAACCTCACAGACCCATGGAAGATTTAATTCCTGAGAGAAATCAGTTCAGATTACATCAATATTATGCAAGTACCTTTACTTGAAGTAGTAAGAAATCAAGTCATCCACCAACCCAACCACATTAAATACATGATGTATCCGCTTCGAATTTCACAGTTTATTAGAGCACATTCTCGATTCTATACCATTCCATCGGAATTACAAGGTCATGTTTAACTTGACAAAGCGCAGAATACTCGGAAAATAAAGAAAAACAAGATGTTCAACATGAAGCGGTTTCAGAAGGATTAAAGGAACGAAATAAATACAAGAAACAGGAGGCAGCCTTAGGCGAGAAAAGACCTCTTCGGTGGGTGGGCGGTTGGACACACTGGTCATATCTCCTCAAGCTTGTTTAGAAAGAGTAGGCATTCTAGCACCAACGAAGATATATCTGGGTCAGATTGTATTTTCTCATCCGCTCCCTCGGAAATTATCGTTCAGCCTCAACTGTGTCGGCAGCATCGAAGGGGGAAATCAGACAACAACCAACCATGAGGGGATGGGGACGATTCAGGCCACGAAAGAGCAAGCAGGAAGGAAAGTGGAAATGTCTACCCGACGCAGAGGCTAATGAATACCCGCCGGCCTATTCACACTACTCACAAAATATTCTGTATTGGAGTAAAGTCCTAGTTGTGGAATTTCGTGTGACAACCTTTCTTGAAGGTACATAATTAATGATGGTGTCGGGAGACTTTTACAAAAATACTTTTGGATTCAGAAATTCAGGTCCCTGGTTCCTTTCTTATCTCGTCAAATGCCCACCCACATCACATTCCATCCTTCCCATCTCTCCCGCGAAGATCGATTTTCTCTTCTCAATAACACCGGTTTAACGATTTGGTTGACAGGGCTTTCTGCTAGTGGTAAATCAACGATTGCAGTGGCTCTAGAATCAACACTTCTTCATTCTCATATTCCTTCATACAGATTAGATGGCGATAACATTCGATTTGGGTTAAATTCTGACCTCGGTTTCTCTGAACATGACCGAGAAGAAAATATTAGACGAATAGGCCATGTCAGCCGGCTGATGGCGGATAGCGGACAAATCGTGTTAACCAGCTTTATTAGTCCTTATGAAAAAGATCGCCAACTTGCCAGAAATATACATGCGGAATGGGGATTAAAGTTCGTTGAGGCAATATTTCTGCGTACGCTAGTTTTAAGATTCTAGGTCTTCGTAGATGCGCCCCTTGAAATTGTGGAACAGCGTGACCCAAAAGGGTTATATCAAAAAGCAAGAGCGGGAGAAATAAAGGGTACTGTATATTCAGGGTTCATGACTAAAAGCAAGACTTCACTGGTATCACAGCCCCATATGAACCACCTTCGAACCCCGA
The DNA here is from genome assembly GCA_001929475.1 of Neolecta irregularis DAH-3. Classification (NCBI taxonomy): domain Eukaryota; kingdom Fungi; phylum Ascomycota; class Neolectomycetes; order Neolectales; family Neolectaceae; genus Neolecta; species Neolecta irregularis. The sequence goes on along the minus strand of LXFE01002558.1, from coordinate 7,723 downwards.
AATCACAATCAAAACTGGCGAGAAGAATGTCGAGGAGTGCGTTAGGATAATCATAACATATCTCGAGACAAAGGGACTCATTCGTAGTTCCTAATAAATATGTGTAAGAGAAACTGGGGACTCGATTCATCTCCGCATGACAGTGTATGAAGAGAAACATTCAATCTCATTGCATAACTTTGAACTGTTCTCAGGACATGACTCTGCTCGTCTGAAAACACCAACAATAGAATCATCCTAGGAAACTATAAACGAGATGCCGCTTATAATACTGAATAATTTCACAACAATCTGACACTCTATAAGCCCCGGGGCTTGCCACCCATTACCCTCTCATCACATAATGCGCTAACGTATAGGAAGGAACATACCAAGGACATAAGGAGATAAGGGCAAGATGAACCACGGAATAGGTCTCATTCAGGAGAGCATGTATTATATCGATAAATAGGTACCGCTCTATTAACGGTACTCAGGTACGAGCCTAATATAGACAGGTTCATATTGCATCATCCAAGCCTAGTGGTGACCTTTCTACTACGAGTAAACAGGGTTACTGTAAGGATATATCCCGGGTATTGCCAGATATATCATCTTGTCTTCCTCTGCTCTAGCGGGCAAAATAAGCAAATCCAATACAGTCACCAAGTCGGTTTACAAGACTTGACTCAATCAGAACACATGCATATTCAGTTGCTGTCATACAAGGCATGTAAGATGTGAGGCTCACGTTATAATGAGGACAGAATATATTTCTAGCTTGTTCCACTATTTTCTGGACCTTAGCCTTCCTGCTGGAGCCTGTATGCTCGATTGCTTCCGCTGCGTATTCTTCTCTGTACTCCTGATCCACTTGCTTGACCAGGCTCAGAGAATCGGTGTGATTCCCTACTTGCCTCTTGGCGTTTGCTCAAGGCCTGAGTTTTTCTCAGTCTGAGTAGATAATCGAATTCCACAGCCATTCTTACAATTTGCGTGAATGTTGCATTATCGGGTATCGCTAGTTGTGCTTGAGCTCGAACTGTAGGGTTCATTCCATCCCAGAGTTTTATTTCTGCAGCGAAGTCGTTAATTTTTGGCAATAATAATTGATATCTCCGCAAGTCTCTTACAAACGCTGACAATTCTCGTCTTCCTTGATGAAGGTGATTCCACTCATCCAGCAATTGTGCTTTGGGTGGGATATATTCATGCATCAGTTCGGTTGTAAATTGGTCCCATGTGAGGATATGACACCTTCGCGAATTCCACCAGCTCTTAGGGCCTCCTTGCAGGAGAAGCCCTGCAAACAGAAGGTCTCGTCCCTTAGATCTGTCGAACTGTGTTAATATAAAATAGTCATCCAAGTCGCTAAACCATATGATCAACGCGATTGGGTCCCCTCGCCCGGTAAACATTTTGGGCATTGGTAAGTGGGGGAATATTCTTCTCTGAGGGTGTGGGCTTGGCAATACTTGCTCAGTGGAGTGTCTGTGTTCCTGATTCCGGGGTACTGCCTGTCTGTTTCTCTCCCCGTGATCGAGTCTGCCTGTTATCTCAAGTTCTGTTCCATGGATGGCTGACTGTGTTGGTTCCTGTTCCCTGTGCTGTACCCTGATTTCATGTCGTTTTGGTTCTGCACCATATTCCGTGGTCTGCTGTCTGTCTGTGATCTCCACCGACTGTATTCGGTCTGAAATCTTCTGCAGGTCACCACCTGCTTCTGTTCTTTTTTCTGGTCGTCGTGTCATGTTTACTTTCGGTGTTTCAGTGTTTTCGTAGTATTCGATAGTTGTTTTTTAAAAAAGAATTTCGAGTATCAAGCTAGCTTTGCCTGTTACTCGGGTGAGCCTTAATCTGGTATGTCTGCTGGTTACTCGGGTGAGCCTTAATCTGGTATGTCTGCTGGTTACTCGGGTGAGCCTTAATCTTGTATGTCTGCTGAGTAGTCGTATATGGTAGTAACAACTGGTAATATGATTAAGCCTGGTGGCTAGTCGCGCCAGGCCCTACCTAAATACCCGTCCAAGTGCTCTCCTCCGGATCTGGGTTGCTTTGCTCATCCTACCCACCCACTTTCCCTTGGGTGAGCGCCACCCTCCTCTGCTGACAGGCCTAATCAAGCCTGTACTGCCATATGGGTGCTGTAGGCCTTGGTAGTCCCCACACTATCTTGTGAGCGTTAGGTGTCCGGACTTACCGCTCTGAAGCTTCACCTGAGATAAATCGTCGCGATTCAGTGGATAAGGGCAACTATGTATATTCTTAGACCCTACTTATAGAAGACTGGCACCTGCGCCCCACTTTCTGTTTGCCTCCCTGCATTCGTCTCGGGTGGCAAAGCTTGTTACAGTTCTGGCTTGGTGGTGCTGCTTGCCGCCGTCAGGCTGCTTGGTCCATGTTGACGTCAGTGAGTCCTGAACCGTTGGAGGAATGATGGTATCGAGGGCATGATCAGTCCCACATCGCTGAAATCATGGTATCGGGGTCATGATCAAGTCCCACTGAAGACTTGTTCATACCAACGGCCAGTGATGATGAACAGTCACTGATACTGATGCCGATAATTATCAAGATTGGAGTGAGATGATGGCAGGTTAACACTCACCAGGAACGAAAGATTGAGAAATTTTTGAAATGTGGGCCTACCTCTTATAATAAAGTAGATGAGATGAATAAGTAATCTCTACCATAAATGCCTAGTGTCAGTATGAGCATCTTTTCTCAAGTATCCCAAGATCATCATTTTCAATTGCTTCAGCGTGTTGCACGCAGGATGTCGGTGGGTGTCGGAGGTTTATAGGATTATAGATTATTGATTGTTGCTTGGTGAGCGCGATTGTATAGGCGATCAATCTCTTGGGCCGCCAAGACTTGAAACGGAAATAGATTAATACAATTGGCTAGCTATGAACAGAAAACAGGGGCCCTTCATATTAGCGGAAAGAGTACAAAGCAGAAAGAGAAATAACGAAAATAGAAGACAACCACCTCGAAATAGGTAATTCGGGAGAGGATCGAAAAAGAAGGGGATACGCCAGTATCTCCAGCCAGATTAGGGAGGGTGATGGCGATTAGTGAAGTTGATAGGGAGGGAGAGTGGTGGGGTAGATTTGATGAGAATCCTCTGATCTGTTGACCCGCCTGGCTCACCATCCATTAACACTAAATTCATTGATCAATCTCGAGTCTGGCTTGCTCCTTTTAGTGCAGTTCAAATGCAGAAGTCATGTCACTGGATAATAAATCGTTACATTCTCATCTAAACGCTACATATACCAAGAAAAAGGGACCAGTATAAGAGTGCAAATCACAAGAGAACTCGCCTTGACTTCCTACTCCACCGACCAGCATGTTTAAAAGAGCTTCTTTTGCGGAGTTTTGCAGGTGCGCTGCAAACAAAACTTCCCTCGAGACAGATACCGGTTCCTGGACATGTGGTGTAGAGCCAGACCCCATGATCACAATGTCCGATTTGTGAGCCCTTGCAGATGAACGCGTTGTCTTGACAAGACGAATTTATCACGGTGGTAGTAGCAGAAGGGTAAACGAGGATTGTGGATGTGGAAATCGCAAAATTTGTACGCGCGATGTCGAGAGGGGCGATATTTTTGTTTCTGATAGAGGGTGTTGGAACGAGCACGGCTCCGGAGACTAGAGATCGTGTCATGTAAACTGTAGCAGTTTTCCTTATCGTCGTAGTTTGAGCAATTTGATTCTGGGGGCTTGCATCAGTGATGGTGGCACTTGGAATAACCGGCGAGATAGTGGCGGTATCAGCACTGGGAGTCGAGTTCGAGTTGGCGTCGGTATCGATAGAGTGAATTGGAGTGGCGGGATTGAGGCCAGAGGGGGGAGTAACAGGATTGAGTCCAGAGCCGGGAGTAACAGGATTGAGTCCAGAGCCGGGGGTAACAGGATTGAGGCCTATTATTGTCTTGATCTGTTTTTGAAAGAGATTATTTGCCCAAGCTTGACTGGCGTCCCAGAGCATGATGCCTCCAAACGCATTTTGACCCTTGACATTGTCGATGATTCTGGTTAACCCAGCTGCATCAACGTATGATCCGGAATTCGCAGCGCTAGCCGAAGAAGCAAGGCCGACGTAGATTTTGGTCCCGTGCTGCTCACCGTACGACTCCCAGTCGCCATAATTAAAATTTGTTCCCGATACTCCGCAATAGTTGTTATAGAATTGCACAAAGAGTATATCGTAATGGGATGACTGCATCGAGACATCAAGATTCGCGTCAGGTTTTGGGCATTGTGGAGCACCGGTGATGATATAAGAGGAATCGAGAGAACGCAGAGTATTGATAAGTGCGGCGTAACCGTTGGAACCTCCGCTTTCAATATCTTTGATCAGCAAAAGGTTTATCAACTGCATACCCATGTCAAACCCGTCGACACTGGCACTTCCAAATACCTTGTTTGGTGAACTTCCCTTTCCGAATAGGTTGTGTAGATTCGAGGCGACGGCTTTTGCATCTGCATCATCTGAGAAACCATAAGATCCTGTTGCACCGCCGAGCGATAGAATAATCAGCTTGCCGGCAGCTTGACAAGCCTTGATATCTGCCCTAGTTGATGTCAAGTTGGCCCAGAGGTGTAATTACCCAATTGCAGGACAAGATAGCAGAGATGGGTAGCCGCTAAGATAGCTTCCCTCGCATGCGTTTGCAAAGTTGACAACAAGGGGCTGTCCCTTCCCAAAGGTGGTAAGAAAAGAGAGGATGATGATATCGACGGTATCATCTTTACAGTAGTAGCCTAATGATTGCTAGTCGTTTGAATTGTAATCAAGAAGCAGAGATATACCTGATTGCCAGCAGAATTCTGTCCCCAGTAGACGGCGACGTTGTTTTTTGCAGAAAGAGTGAATGCATCAGCATGGATGATGAAAAAAAGAATGAGGATATCAATGAGGGTGACCATGAGAGCGCTGCTCTATTGTGGTACTAGATCAACTAGGCGATGGTTGCTGCTGTAGGTTAGCTGAAAACGAGAGCGAACAGAGGTGAGTGGTAATAACGGAAAAGCAGGAAACAGTGGAGCCATTCTATTCTTATGGTCTTTTGGGTGGCGGGGCATTTCCGGATGGATAACGCGAGGGGAAATCTTCACGTGGGCGCGTTTTCAAGTTCCCGGATTCAGACAACCGCAATCGGCGATCAAACGACGCTAAAATAGATTTTCACGCCAGGGTAATTTTATCAGATACCGTTATCATTGTTTAGCCTTCAAGATAGTCATTGAAAGCATAGAAGCAATTTTTATTTGAAAGTGGGTATCCGTTGGAATGAGGTACCAACCAAGATGGAAATTGGGCTCCTGCATAGTCTGCGTTCGGTTCCTGCCGGGTCTGCGTTCGGGTTCCTGCCGGGTCTGCGTTACGGTCTCTGCAAGATAGTCATTGCAAGATAAGCATTACAGATAGTCATTGCAAGATAAAGTATTGATCTACCAACCACTCGCCCTCCTTTTCAACTTCACTAATCGCCAACCTACCTGATCTGGCCGGCCAGAAGATACAGGCGTACCCCTCCTTTTCCGATTATCCTCTCCTGAATTACCTATTCCGAGGGGGCTGGCATGCTGCGCAATTTGCCCGCTTCCAGCGTTTCTCACTTACAATTCTGTGTCTACTAAATTACTTCCTGTTCCAGGGAGGCTGGTACATTTCTGGCAGGCTGACCGCTCTGTGGTGGTTCTCTTCGTCTTTTCTCCTTCCTCTTTGTACTCTTTCCGGTTGATACCAGCCGCTTGCTCTTTCCTGTTCGTAGCTAGCCAATTGTATTAACGTATTTCCGTTCCAATCTTGATGGCTTGAGATTGAACGCCGATACAATCGCGCTCACCAAGCAACAATCTCAATCTCTTATAACCGCACATCCAGCTACCTGCGTGCAACAGCGTTACAGGGATAGTTTAGATAAATATTGCATAAGTATTGAAGATAGTCATTGCAGTATTGCAGTATTGCAGTATTGCAGTATTGCAGTATTGCAGTATTGCAGTATTGCAGTATTGCAGTATTGAAGATAGTCATTGCAAACTCGATATAAACCAATGAAACGTTATACATCTTTCCACCACCAATCTCTTCTCAAAAGTCCTCTCAACTGTAAACTAACGACCAAATCCTGGGTATCACCACCCTGCTCCTCTACATTTTTCCGCCGCCGATCAATTTCGTCGATACTAGTTTGAAACCTGCGATATAACCGTTCGGCGTCAATCAGGGTAGTCTCGAGATCAATGCACCCGGCCAAATCGTTCACTAATATTAACAAGGGGGGGCATGCAGGATACTTTCTGTATTTCAAAACTTGATCGAATCCGCGCAGATTCTCAATTATCGTATCGCGATGTCTTTCTAATATCGCCATGGCGAAAAAGATGTGAAATTGGCTAGACAGGTAATCTGTCCAGAGGATCTAAATTAGCTGGGAAAACAGGGTGGGGAATACCTCCCACAGACGAAATATCTCGTCTAATTTGAATTCGCGCTTATACCAAATCAACAGCATTCTGAAGAAGAAGAAAAAGTTCAAGGAGTCGAGTGATTCGAGGTGGTTGTACAGTCTTGGTTCGACAAAGCGGACTAGATCGCAAAAGGTGGATAACTGGTTTTTCATTCCGGTTTGGTCGTTTCTAAAGTTGCGTTCGAGGCGGTTCATGAACCCTGTAAAACACCAAAAGGCGAGGTTGTCGTCTTGCATGACGATATATATGGGTGAAAGGATGTCTGACATTCCTTGGACGTAGCCTTGCAGTGAAGGATTGTATTCGTTGTATGTTGATAAGAGATCTTTGAGCATTTCAAGGTGCAGGTTTGTGCCTACAAAGGGCGACGACTGGGGGACCGGGATATCGTCTGGTGCGAAAAGGGGATGGGAGCGGTCTGTTCGATGCACATCTTTTTCTATTCTGAAGCGCTCTTCTTCGAGGGGCGGAGTTTCGTACCAGCGGGCTTTGTACCTGCCATTCAACAGGGTTTTGCAGCGGCATACCTGATATATTCATCGCGTTTTGCGGAGAGAATTGAGGACCGTTCGATGGAGGAGCTAGACCACGGAACAACGTGCAACAAAAACAACCAGACTTGATTGCGAATATCTGGATGGACGCCCTGAGTAAGCAGGGAAACAATCAAGACGCACCCCATGGAATATTTTTTCCTTTACTTCGTCGACGGTGATGGACAAGCGGCCTGATGAATCGAAACAAGCGGCCCATTCCTGGGGCGACAGAGGATCTCTGCGAGACACGATATCAAGGTTGTCGATCTGGGATTAGTTAAAAAGACACGGGGGATACATCTAAAACTTCAAAGACGCCGACTTGTGCGACTTCGAGGCTTGTGCTTTTATATTTGCGCTGGTCAGCCTGCGCATCCTCTGCGATTTTCTGAGCCCATTTTGCTAGATAGACGCGGGCGAGATCGAATTCATCAGCAACCTTGCGAACTTCTGGGCTTCGCTGGAGGGATTCGGGGAGGTGTGGCAAGAGGTGTGTTTTTGCGACGGGATGCTGGAGGAGGGAGTGGGCGGCGCGGGCGCCGAGCTGGGTGATGCGACTGAACTTTTCGAGGATTGACCATTTTGCGTCTTTGAAGCTGAGGAGGTGGAGGGGGGGATATTCCGGGGAGTCTCTGTAGTGGGGGTTTACGAGGTAGAGCTGGGAGTCTGTGGGGCTTCTGGGGGTCAGCGGGGAGGGGGCAGGGGGAGAACGGCTGGAGGCT
>LXFE01000193.1:0-16004 GCA_001929475.1 Neolecta irregularis DAH-3 | reverse complement strand
AGTCTCTAGACCAATCGAGTGAGTCGACATTTCTAGAAATCTGGGCTTTTCGATCATTAGGCCTCACTGCCGCTACTTGAATTAAAGTGCTTGTGATATCCTGGGCAAGAACTCCAGTGTAGCGTTGACCCTAAGCTTAGAGTCTTCACATCCAAGAATTATACGGGATGCACGATGCAGAACTCAAGAGGAAAAATATCTGATTTGGTACTCTGAACGATGGTAGAACGAACAGAAAAGCTGTGGATATCATATCTTTGTTATATGCCATCTTCATATAGCGTTGTATGCTAATGGTTTTGTCTCGCCGTCCTTTTCCATCGGAAATGTTGTGGCAATTGAACTTGTCTTCATCAACCGCTTGATAGTCAAACCTTTTCGTCGACCTTGCTCTTGTAGATGGGTGACGAAAAAGGGGAGGCCTTTAATTGCTTGTTGGAGCTTGTGCCGATCTCGATCACCCATTGAGACGAGGAGGGCGGGAAGTAACGGGCGAGAAGGCGGGGCAGTAACGGGCGAGGAGGGCAGGCGATAGTTGGCGAGGAGGGCAGGCGATAACGGGTGAGAGGGCGGGACGATAAAGGGTTATGGATTCCATAGGTGGGACAAAACACTTTGAAAACTTTTCCGTTGAATAGTTGCGCCCAATGCTCCCGCGAATATCTAAATGCAGATTCTTATTCGCTCCAAATCATAGACCAACAGTCATGTCTGTTTATCCTCCCTGTACAAAAGACCTGCTTGTAAGAACGGTATCATCACAGATCCATTCATCCATATCACGAGACCAAGTTCAAGGACAAAGCGCGAGAGTACCGCAATCGTCCCGTCTAGAAGAGTATTCGACGACACTTTTACCAACATGGAAGATTAATGAGTTATCATGTCAGCGGAGGTACCGTGGCCTTATTTTCGACCAAGCAGCACTATATGTTCAGACAAAGACTCCTCCCGATTTAAATATATATGCGGCGGTGTTCAGAGCTATGTCAATGTCGGACTACAGGCTTTGCGATGAAGCTATGGCACTTTTCTCTGAAATGATCGAACGGAACATCCCGCCCATACTGGATATCTGCGAACTTGTCATCAAGGTTACATCTTCAAAATCTTTATTGTATTGAAAATCACAGTTGTCATCGAAAAGCAAGACAGGAGTTGAAATCGACATTGTCTTGAATTACATGAAACGGAATAATATAAAGGCATCTGCAGCTATCTGGCATTGGCGAATTATACATGCCTTTGAATCGCAGCAAACTGAAGTCGGTCTTTCACTACTTGAAGAAGCGGATTGTCATCTATCGGATCAAACTTATCTATTCGCGATTTCTAAGCTTTGTGAGATCAATGAAGCGGAGACTGCGTTATACTTGATTCGAATGATGATGGAGGATTCCCGGGAGGTGACTATTGAGACTTGGTTTGGATTACTGAAAGCCTCAGCAGTTTCTTATTTCGTACGATGATTCTTTTTGTCCCCTGAATTGATGAGAAATTTAGTACGAGGGAGTGAATATTGCCTGGTCGAAGACCTTCGAATCGGGAAATATCCTTCCGAGCGAAGGATTAGCGATTTCCGTGCTACATGTTGCTGGCCGCTATGCCGTTCCAAAACTCGCTACCTCAGTAATGAAGGCAATTTCCATGCAAGGCATTGAATTTCAAGAACACCATTATGCACCTCTTCTGGAATCGTACGCTCGAGCGGGAGACACCCGGACCGCATTCATCCTGCTTCATATCATTCGACAAGGAAACACCCTCACTCCCCCGTCAGCAGCCACGGCCTATCCAATCTTCAAATCCCTGATTGTTGATCCAGAAAATGTCGACCGTGCATTTTTTACATTGAAAGATATATTCGAGGAATCAAAACAAGTCGATATTGTAGCTTTCAATACGGTGATAAATTTAGCGATATTCCATCAAGATCTCGAAAAGGCAGTGACGATATACAAAGAAGCGGAATTCTTTTCATTGAAACCCAATGTCGAGACATATAACGCCCTTTTAGGCGGTGCAAAAAACCATCGTCATGGTGAATTTGCTAGATTTATATGGAATGAAATGACTGAAGCACATGTTCTTCCAAATCAAGAAAGCTTTGAAAAAATGATTCAAGTCATTTGTACATTGGATGACTACGAAGATGTCTTTCAATACCTCGAGATGGAGAAAGCGGCGGGATTTACACCAAGTCGTTCGGTCTACGCTGGGATCATCAAAAAATGTGTTGCCCATCGGGACGCGCGAGCTAATATTGCGCTGCAAGAGATGGTTTCCCTAGACTACGAATCGGGCCTTCTAGAAAGATGGATCCAACTTGGAGGAAAGCCACAAGAGGTCCCTGGGTTTTATGATTTGTTCACTCAATTGGACTTTCTTGGATATATTGAGAATAGTCGATCCTACGGTGGGGCAGGCGAGAAGGGGATGCGGGATGTGGAGGTTGCCATGATGCCTGAATTGACCGTAGCAGATGCACAGCCTGACGAACAATACAATGATCTGCAAAGCACCCAGTAATAAAAAGCGAGCTGCGCGATCTTATCACGGGATTCTAGGAACAATATGGTATTTCAGTGTTCCAGGCCTTGATGAGCTCGGTTGAGATTTCCGAGTATGTTTGTTTAACTTGCACCTGTCAGGAAAAGATTATTTAGACACTAGACTGCATGAAAGAGCCTATTTAATGATCATCTACGTTATACTACATTCCATTCCTTGCCTTACTGCATCGAGCCCTAAATGCCCATTTGCAGCATCCGATACGGATCGCGCGTCATCAATGCGGGCGGGTCAACCAATCTCCGGCGGGGCGGGTCGATTTGACTGACAATTTATATAGGTGCAATACCAAATTCACTAAATAACCAAAAATGCTAATGTAAAATGATTTCTATCTGGTCATTTCTTTCATTGGTGAAGTATTCTGCACATACTCCCAATGTTCAAGTCGAATCATACTGACCACCGGGTCACGTGATAAGTAACAAATCTTGCGAGCATAACTTAGAGCAAATGGCAATCAATTCACAGTTGAACAACCAACCAACGGATTCAAACGAAAAAAGCACTATTGGGATCGGAATTTCAAGGCGAAACTAATGGTCTGCCAACAAACTCAATACAAAAATTGATTCTATTTTGCCATTTCTTCCATCACTATTATTTCTCCTCATTACTAGCAGATGAATTTGACAGGGCCACAGACTTGTGCCGGATCAGGGACATCTGGCATTGACGAAGCTAACGATTTCTTCCCCCAGCCCCACCTAAATCTTTTCTTATGTAGCTAGCCTGGAAATACTCATAAAGAACAAGGAATGTCATGCAATTTTGAAATACCTTTGTTATTTAGAGCCCTCTGACTGCTTTTACGATTTTAGGCATTCATATGGAAGGAGACTATTAGAGCAATTCAATTTCAGAAGGGAGGAAAAGAGTGCCGCAATTGACAAGAGAGCTTGATAGCTCTCAAGAGGTAGATATTACGTTAAAAGCACATCAAGCCAGAGAACGTATGTTATAAGGTGGTAACTCGAGGGTTTCCCTAAACACATTTCTAAAAGAAAAGTCAACCACCGTTTGCTAAGACGTGTGTGAAACATCAGATTGCGGAGTTTATGCGCCAATCCGAGCCCCACGTAGACGGCTTCCCTTCTTTCTGGAATAGCCCAAACTCTGGACTTCCTTCCACCCAGACCTTTACCAAAGGATGAATACGGCAAACAGCAAATAAGCCAATCTATCAAGAACTTCTATCTGATTTGGGGAATATCTTGGTGGGCGGTAATATCAGTCCCACGGCGACGCATCGAGTTTCTTCCAGCACACTCCTTCTCGGCCGGGCTTTCCAGACATTCCCTTGTCCAGTCCAACTTTCCTATCTTTTAAATCCCCCACGTTCTTTTGATCGCCGGTATGACAACAACGACGACTACTGTTCTTGCCCTGTCAAGCCTGTCAGACTCACTGTCCCTGAAAACGGCGGTGCTTAAGGCGACTTATCCCGATCCTAGGCTTTATCCTCTTATTGGTCTGTCCTCGAATTTTGCATAGCTGATATCAAAGGACCGACATTCCTATTTCATTCAATTTTATTATCTCATCTTCCTGATTCCTGCCCTTCGAAACAGCTTATCATAACAATATTGTACAACACTCGACTTTCCCCTGAAGTATTTGCATTGGCAGTCCTCCTGTTGACACGTCTACCAACATCTGAATACCTGACAATCCTCCAAAAATCCAGAAGCGAATTATTGATTCTCACATCCCTCGTGATTGCAAACAAATTTCTCTCAGACGACGTAATTTCTCAAACGAATCCTCTAATTCCAGGTTTGGAATACAAAAGCCTGGTGGTATATTAGCTACCAAATATTCGATGTGGCCACGGTCAACCGGGCGGAACGCCTTTTTCTCCGCGGTGTAAACTGGGACATCTCAAGACTTGCATCCAAAGGGCGGATTGATGTTGTTCTAGGATTAATGAAAGAAGCTAAACAGCTATAATCCGCTTTTCTGCTTTAGTTCTGCTTACTGTGGCGCTTGATTTTTATTGCGTTTGGTGATTATCTTGGATTCGCATTTGGATTGCATTGGGTAATGGTATTTACATTGTTTTCTTTCTACCATCCTTGCATCTATTTTCCTCAAATTTTTGGGTTGCTGCTCTTGGCATTTGAGCCGCTATTTGTATTAATATCCTTTAAGAACCGAATAATAAAACATAGCCGCGATACTCAGCTACCCAGTCTCCAAAATTTCTGGATATGCACTTGACTGCTGCTTTTTATAACTGCCTACATGCGCAGGGTTCGAGGGCAACGCCGGAATTGCCCAGCTTCTCATATCCGGTTGCGATTGAACAACTGAAGTCCGGGTCATTGCTAACGAGCTTCCGGTATACTTTGAACTATTTACTGACCCCCGATCGATGAAAGATCTAATTGTGAACCGGGAATTATTCTCAAGGTCAAGAGGTGATGGTCGGCGGATAGAAATAAAAAGAACTAAACCGGAAAGAGCACCAAAACAGGCCAATACAAGCGAAACAGAGACAGCAATGGCCTTTTTCGATAGGATTGGAGTTTTCGAGGGGAAATCGGTTGATACAGAAGATTGAAAGGACGCCTATAATCAGAGAGGAAGGAACGTTTGATAAACCGCCAAATTCGAAAGAGCATCCCGGTCTTGGGCATTCTCAATTTCCGGAGAGGCTAACACCCGCTCTGGAACTTTGGGTGAAGTAAGAGCAGCGGTCTCACGCTGTAAAGATTAATAATGCGCAAGGAAAATGCAAAGTATACGCAGGTACGATCTAGTGAAAACCTCGTGTTTGTTGTCTAGAAGCTTTCAGTCATCGTCATGGTATATTTCATTTTTACCGAAGTTGGGCAAGATTCTCTGCTATTGTTTTCAATAGTAGGCTGCCACGTTAATTAAATTATAACCTTAAACATGGACATTATACAGATTCAAAGGGTCCTATCGACGAGGGAAGGGTTTTGGTGTTATTCACTGGAGATACGGTTTGCATCCCAGAGAGCGAGTCATTGGTTTTTGTGTCTGTACCTTGGCCGTTGATTGGATTGTCTTGAGTTGTGGGACCAATTTGAGAAGATGCATCGCTTGAAGAATCCAGGCCCCCAGGGAGCACAGGACCTATCGACGCATTCTCGGCATTTGCTTTCCCTATTGGCATTGTATTTTCTCCTGCAACAACGCTAGGTCCTGATAGCGGACGTGAGAGTGATGCTTGCGCAGCGTTTGTGCGGGGGTTTGAGATCGGCGTGTGGTCGTATGAGGGAATTTCGTTTATTTTGATTATGGTCATTGGAAGATGAAATACTGGTGCAGCTGTGTTGCTTTCATTGGAAGAGATTGGGGTAGTAGAATCTAGCTGCTGGTTTAAATCTTGGCCAGCCGTCGCATAGATCTGAGGAGACATATCCATGTGTAAATCTGTGTCTTCGACTGATACAGACTGAGTCTGCAGATTTTCATTGTTGGTTCTCCAAATGGGCACTGTATCACTTTCCGGTTCAAATTCGGAAATCTGTGATGACCTTGTAGGAGCCGACGATGATGTATCTGTTGCAGAAACATCATCGAGTAAACAGAAATCGAAAGGAAACGAAGCTGAGGACGGGTTCTTTGCTAATGATACTACATTAGGAGACGGGTTCAGGGATGTCGTGTTGTCGCAACTGGTTGGAGCAATCGAGTTTCTCGAGGAAATCAATGAATTCCGAATTTCTTGCCGTTTGTTTCGGAATGGCATCTACTTGGTAACCCGTAATCAAGTGAGAACCTTACTTCCGTGGGACCTCCTGAAGTCCCATTGCTTCGCTATCTTCTCAGTCATCGATATTTAGTTTGCCGTATACCATATCAGCCGGGCCCGCAAGGACCAGCTCAACGAAACCCCATAGGGCTGGATGGAAGAGCATTCCTGCCAGCGGGAAGTTATTGAATACTTGACGAAAGGTAAGGATGGAAACATAGTTTCGACGGCGATAGGGATTCAGGATCACCATTAATGGTGAAACATAGAGTTTTCCTGAAGAGATATTACCAGCAACCTACTTTCCGACTATTGACAACAGAAGGTTGTGGGTGTCGACTGCCTGTATGTTCAACTCAAGGATAATGGAATTGAGAGTCTTACCTGAAAGGCGGGTTAACTGAACAGAGATATCTCCATGGAAATCTTATTTCAATCAAAGTTGCGGCACTGTCAATCCTGGAAAAATCGCATGGGTTTAATGCGTGTTCCTAGAAAGCATGAAATGCGCTACTTCCTTCATTCTTATTCTTGCCATCGGAGCCGAGGCCTTGAACTCTAGTCTGCAATTTCAGTAAATCTATACAGCTTCTTTCTTCTTTAGACTCATCAAGGATTTCAAGTTATTCAAAAAGTGGAATGTGATATCATAGGCACCCAACGCTGTAGCGAAAGAAATACAGAACGTTACTTCTAGGAGGCTGAAGTAGCTTTCTGTCTCTATGTCCTGCACCTATATGTATTCTTGTTTCAGGTCACAAAGTCCCAAAGTTTATTTATAATCCTGGCCATCTTATTTGGCTCCAAGATGAATGTCGCACTATTACAAGACTAGAGTTCCTTATTTGGAATGTAGGGACCTCAACGCCGTAATTATGCTAGGACAAGACTTGTACAAAGAAAGGAACATATATAAGTCTTGAGGTAATGCAATGCCTCTTTCATACACTGAAAACTTCCGGGAATAATCCGCGTAATTCATACAATTCTCTGATCCTAAGTAATCCATCATCTCTCTCATCTCTGTGTACCTCGGAATCTTCTAGAAATACAACATGTTTCCATCCTAAGCGTTTTGCAGCGATACAATTAGCTTTTTGTTATGAGCGGTCCCAAAGGTGTGCGTACTATACGAATCGTCCACGAAGTAACATTGGGAGGGATCTGTGACACCAGCCTCCTCCATAGCAAGCAGAAACATCTTGTCATGAGGTTTACAGATCAATATTTCGGAGTTGTAATCGCAGTAAGTGATCCCTTTTCCTCAACTCGCGATAATGCAACAAATACCTACCTTCAAAGTATTCCCCTACATTGAGTAAGTTTAAAACTCTCTCCGCATGCCGGATGTAAGCGTTTGTAAATATCCAGGGCTTAATATGGCGCCTATTAATGGATGAGAGTAAAGAGCGAAGTTGGTCATCAGGTTTAAGGATCTCTTCGAGAGGCAAGGCGTCGTCTACCTCCTTATTATAGTCCATGGGATCTACTGTCAGCATGGCTAGCATCCTTCAGGCGGACCAATTTTGTGAAATCGTACGAGTCCTTCAAGCGCTAACCCATACTTGCGATAATACTCCATATGCAGTGACTCGGCTTCCTCGGAGGAAAGGCAGAGCTCGGAAGTAAAGTATTGGGAAATCAAAGAACTCATAAGATCTTGGATACGATGGGAACGGTGGTACAGGGTGTTGTCGAGATCGAAAAAGAAAACGTGGCGGACCATGGCTGTGCGGTTATAGAAGCATCATGAAATAATTGACAATCATGCACGTGAGCGTTTTACGCTAGCAACAGGTAACTACCGCCCGCCGACAGGCTGTTGGGCAGATTTCCAAGCCGCCCACCCCAAAGAGATCTGAACCACCTGCCTGGAGTGTTCTGGTGGGCTGTTGGGCAGTTTGGCAGGGTGGATAAAAGGGACATGGTGATAAAGTGCACTCTATGGAATATTGTTTCAAATTTGGCTTCTGAAAACTCTGCCAACTTATCTCTCAATGGAGTGCTTTTCCACCCCATTAGAGCAGCAGTGTTCTTTTTCTGTTCATAATTTGCTCAAATCAGCCTTTTAACTCTCTCTTCGCCATCAGAAAATTTGCCTGAGCTAAAGAAACTACTTGATTGACCTGTTCTGGAGTATACTTGGAAAATCAGTTCTGCCTTGAAGAAAGGTGGAAATATAGGCCTACCAATACAGGAAGATATTTGTGGATTTTGTTGAATAAACTTGGAAACTCATTTACTTCCAAGGGGAATATTGTCTCCATTCATCACTAAAATAATAAAATTCTTGTTGCTATTTCTCTGATACTGGTATGTGAGAAATGTTATCCTTGCTTATGTTGTTCAATTATCCATTGAACAAGAAACTCCTCTTGTGGTGGTGCTAATCGCTGGTAATTTTGGTGGCTAATTCGACAATTTGCTTGGCCGTGGAATCGCCCAATTAGTGTAGACCGTGGGATTCCATATGTGGCTGCTACGGTTTTTTGAGAGGTAAATCTTCCAGATTTGAGATCTTCAATAGCTGATTGAATCATTTTGTCATGGTTATCCATTTTGAAGAGATGATGGTGGAGAAAAACCTTTATTTTTATCTGTTATTATATATTTATATTGTATGGGGTTGCGGGGGGTGTCGGCTTGTCGCGCAGATTCTGGTCGTAGAGTTTTTCAGGGGGATTCTGATATATATCAGAATCAATTCTTAGAGGAGATGAAGCGAAATCGTTTCATCAATTCTGAGTAGATAGATAGAGCATTATCCAACGCCTTACAAAAAGGCAGCTACATGACTACTTATAGTTTTACAAGTATGAGCCACGTCATAGTAGTAAACCAAGGGAGCGTATAATAATAGAAAAACCATAACCAGAAAATACTATGTGTACCGTTTTTACGCGACAGGCTTCATCGCCACTGAGCTTAGTAAACCCCGCCGTCACGATTCAACCCCACAACAACAATGTCGATGCTGCGACCATCTAAAGCAGTGGTAGCATTTAATATAGAGGAGGAGAAAGCCGAGCTAGAGGTTTTGATGGAAAATTTGAAAAATACGAATTCTCTGACGGAACGAATGAGTTCAATGTTGACGGTGTTTGATACGAGATTGGGGAAACTGGAGGAATCAATACGGCCTATTTATCGGACGACGCAAAGTTTATCCACAGTCTCAGAGAGCATGTTTTCGATAGAGCTGAGTCTAATGCTACAGATGTCGATGCTACCATTGCTTGTGTGGATCGGACAAGGCAATACTTTAATATCATCCCTGTAGAGGAGGAGATACTCAGAAGAGGGTTAGTGGACGTCGAATTTCTGCTCTGAATGTCAGGACTCAAGGCGATATTAAAGGATTTGTGGCTTCGATTGAACGGCTACATTATGCTTTGGTGCAGCTTCAAAAAACAAACTTTCGAAGTTCGAGCAGAGCGATTGCAAGCATTGTATGGCGATTTCAGTCTATTCCTGATCGAATAGCAACAACTTTTAAGACAGGGATTGACCACTCTTGATGAGACCTACGCAGTATTATTGATGGATGTTTCGTTTAGTATTGAGCCGCTTGCCTATATCACAAAAGGCATATTTTCAAGTGTGAAGAAGAATTCTGAAACATAGAAAATGAATTTCCCACGATACCTGCCCAATCTATCGGTGATCTACGACTTCTTTCGCAATTCCTCAGTAATTTCAAGTTTGAGATCGATCAAGTCCCAGTTACAAGTAATATTCTCAAGATTTACTCAGACAAACGGGGCGCATATCTTCAACAGTCGCTAACCTCACTCGCACAAGCATCAGTAAACACTGCTCAACGAGTTGGTAATACTTTCTATGACAAGGGCGCCAATGGCATTTATATGTATATGAAAGCGTTTGCAGCAATGGTTAAGGTATGTGTTACATCTGAACGTTCTATCCAACATTCAAGATTGAGCTTTCTATAGCATCTAACTTCTTTGGTGAGAAGCGCAATGAACCATTGAAAGTCGCTTTGAGACCTTCAGTTGTAGAGCTCGCCAAAACTGTGACCATTCTGAACCAATACGTAATTGCTCATCCGCTTACTGACTCATTTCTTGCATACGATGTTGTTGGCGAGGTTGGCACATTACTCAATGGCCCTTGTGGAGATATTATTAGAAATACAGGTGGTAGTGAACTCGATGAAGCATTGAAGGGTATTCGACATACAGCGCTTGCAACTTTTTCTGGAACACTGGATGCCATCCAGAAACGAGTCGCTTCAATGGTCAACTTACCCGCCGACGGCGGGATATGTGATCTTACTACAGAGGTATGTTATTCTGCCATCTGGCCATGTTGTGAATGTTAGTGTACCGCCCGTCTTCGTCGACTCGCCGATTATCCAGACGCCATTAGTTCACTGCTTATCTCACTCGGTGACGGAGGATGGCATCGGACATCGGCTGGGATCCAATCCTCTTCAAAATTTGATGTTGGGGCAAACGCTTCAGCTATCTTTGCGCATTTCATATCTGACATCTGTGAATTAGCAGCATGCCAATTGGACGGAAAGGCCAAAGCGAGTTCGAAAAAGCCATCTGTTATTGGCATCTTTTGTATGAATAATTTAAATTACATGATAACTCGAATATCAGAGCTCGACCCCAAGATTTTCGGCGAGGGACTTCAAAAACTGGAAGTGGCGAAGAAGAAAAGCACAAATCTTTACCTTGATTCCTGGAAAACATGTGCGGAGCATCTGATGGATGTTACATATGTCAAGGGAGGCCTGGGCGGGTCTGTGCGAAATTCAATGGGTACCAAAGAGAAAGAAGCTATCAAGGATAAATTCAGGGTAAACCCCTGACAGATGATCGAACTCACCATACAGAATTTTAACATGGAATTAGAGGAAAATATGAAATCTCATCGGGCTTTTGTAATCAGTGATGACAGCCTTCGTGCAAGTCTTATTGCGGATGTCAAGAAGATGGTGGTTCCCTTATATTTGCGATTCTATGACAAATATCAAGCCAGCGATTTCACAAAGAATTTGACCAAAGTGTTGCGAAATCTCTAATTGTTCTGATGTTTTAGTATATTAAATACGACAAGACTCAGCTTGAAAATACCTTGTCAACACTTTTTGAATCTCCTACTACACTTTGAAATTTGGGTAACTTAACCGTTTGTTTGCAAAAGAATACTTAAGTTCTTACTTAAGTTCTATTAATTCATGTTTTTATGTCTTGTCTTTTAAATATTTGACCAATTGATCCACAAGGGCACTAATAAAATATTATTGCACTCATTTTCCAACAAAAGTTTCCTGGAAAAGAATACCCTCCTTGAGTAAATGGTTATTGCTATAGTGTCTATAGATTTGGGGGAGGGGGTTATACTCACCCACTCAACAAATGAGGTCCAAGGAGAAGTTCTATGGAAGGCAGGCTTGGCCATAAACCAGTGTTGCAGATGGGCCAAAGCCTGGCCCATTGTAAGCTAGCTCCTCAGCAATGTTGCGGATGGGCCAAAGCCCATGGGCTTTCTGGAGGTCCGGCCCAGCTCATGGACTCGTGTGACGGTGTGAAGTCGGGTTTGTCTCAACCTCGCACCTCCTTCTGATTTGCTAGAGTCAGTGATAAGTGGGTACATTAACCTAAGATACAACTAGTAAAACCATTCAACATGCTACTAAACCTGTGAGGGGTTGCAAAGAAATGATACAAAATAATTTGCAACAGGCATTTTACTGCATGATTGTCACTTTCAGCAGCAGCAGCATACAAACTCGTTTCCAGCAACATTCTCTCTTCCAGTGTAATCTCCCACCAGCCATCCTACCACTGGATTCAGTATCAGCTGATTCTACACACCACTGGACCCATCGAACACAATGACAAATTCAAATTTGCCAAAACTATGTAATGTTGTTATATTTGGATGTAAATGGTGGCTGCGGATGCACACTTACCAGATCAGTATTGGATCCATATTTCTTTCTCGAGATATTTCGACGAATATCATAAAATTAAGTTGGAATTTGTGTGGCGCCTAATGCGATAAACGCCTAAAACTAGCTACACCCTGCGTGCTTCAAGCTGGAAACCCTGCCAAGCCACATTCGTTATATCCAGGTTTGACCCAAATATCATGGTGGCTGGCGAACGCAAAAATACTATTCTCATCGTCTATATCTGTGGCCACTTAATCTGATCCACGTAAAATGAATCAATACCTTGTTTGTACATATTAGCATCTGTTTGCTTTTTCATAATATAACTACTTTGTGGCTTTTTTCGAGAAAGAAGGAAATTTTATATCAGATGTGGATGAAAGGTCTATTAAATCGGCAAAGCATGGCCAATATGGATCCAAGGTATATTCTTTAATCTAGATAAGGATCGCGTTGAAGGGTCACTTCCGAAATCCTAGTATTTCGAATGTCTTCTGGACATGAATTTTCCTTTTAGCTAGAACTGAATTCTTGTGACTGGATTTCATTAAGTTTTACGGGCCTCAATGGAGGCGATAAGCCTCGACAACAGTTAAGGGTGGCTGAAGCCCCTTCTGTCAAAATTAATCATCATTTAATACAGTGTATTAGGCTTCAGCGGCCTTGTAATGGCGCAATCCTTATTAACGCAAGTCAGACAAAAGAAAAATGGGGTATTTAGGTACTGCAAGAAGCAGTATTACATTGATGGATGGGATAACATGGCATATTAAGAGTGGCATTCTCGGCTACATTTGAGCAGAGGGAAACCATCTAAATATAGCATGACTTTGATAATTGTTACAAGTGGTGGTTCTGCAAAGTTTGATCATTGTCCTTGACGAAATTGTGTAGTCATTAAGCAACCAAGAAAGGAAGAACCTCCGAATTGCCTTTCCTGCTTTCGAGTACCTTCCACGAATGCTAAAAATGCGTTCTTCCTTTGCCCAGCAGATAATCAAAATCGAGGACAATGTAGACTATCCAGCTTCAATTCGGCAAATGTTTGATGTGCTGGGCAACCGGCAATCAATGATCCCGTCACACAAGGAACACACTCACCGTGTCTGCTAATCAGAGCGCTAAGGAATGTGTGCATTCTTCGTGGATTCATTGCATCATAGCAGCGGGAGAATATTCATGCCAGCCCTTAATGGTATCTGGCGTGATTGCTCGTCCAGTGGCGCGTCTGGCTATTTCTGCCTTGCTGCGCTCGATATTTCTATGCTTTGGTTGCTTTTAATCCACGATCAAAGCCAAAACACCAAGATCAGGCGATGATCAGGGTCGGGTTCCGCGGCGCGGGATTCCCGGAAAGGCGCTTCCCGTCGAAGATTGCACGCGGATTTGCCGGGTTTTCGCCGCCATGCACGCCAGTTACGAACAGGTGAATGAGGGGTTTCTGCATCTGCACGATTAAGTTGCCGCCTGGGTTTTTTCTCCCTGCTCCAGTTCTCACAAGTATTGCTCAAGGCATGGCCAATGCTACTCAGTATACTGCCAGCTCACCCTGGCACCCATTTCTATGGCGGTTCACCGCCGACCTCAATCCATGGACCGTCATACTGACGATATTGCTTGTTGTGTTGGTCTGGGACCAGGGTAAGATCTCTACCCCCGAGCCTGGCTGACACAAAGTCCGCTATCAAATAAAGAAGCAGAACCTGCCAGGTCCTAGATTGACTTTCCCGTTGATCGGCGCCTTCTTCGATTCGCTGAACCCGACATTCAACGGTTACCTCTCCAAATGGGAATCAGGCCCGCTGAGTTGTGTATCCGTTTTCCACAAGTATCACCTCCATCCTTTACGCGTGATAACCCGATGCAGGTTTGTTGTACTCGCGTCAACGAACGAGTTATCTCGCAAAATCCTAAACTCCCCTCATTTTGTTGAGCCCTGCGTCGTTGACGCTGGTCGAAAGATTTTAAAGCCTACCAACTGGGTCTTTCTCGACGGGAAGGCTCATGTCGATTATCGCAAAGGATTAAACGGGTTGTTCACTCGGAAAGCTCTTGGAATTTACCTCCATCAACAAGAGCAGGTTTATGATAAGGCCTTCAAGAAGTGGCTTGAAATCTCCAAGGATGGAGCGCTACCTTTCGCTACCCATTTCAGAGATGTCAATGTTGCAACGAGTCTGCGAACCTTTTGTGGAAGCTACATCACTGATGAAGCCATCGATCGTATTTCAGAAAATTATTGGAAAATTACAGTTGCGCTAGAGTTGGTCAACATCCCGATCGTGTTGCCGTATTCAAAAGTTTGGTATGCAATCCAAGCTCGAAAAGAGGTTTGCAAACGATTCGAACAAGCCGCCCAATTATCTCGATCAAAAATGGGCAAGGGCGAAGAGCCATCTTGTATGATGGATCGATGGATCAAAGATATGATCGCTTCTCAGAAGGGGACGCAAGAGGGTCCTAGCATTCGTGATTTTTCGGATGAAGAAATTGCTGGGACATTTTTGAGTTTCTTGTTCGCCAGTCAGGATGCTACTTCTTCTGCGATGACTTGGATGTTTCAGTACCTGGCCGATCGTCCTGATGTCTTTGAGAAAATTCGACAAGAGCAGATTGCTGTTCGAGATGGAGATCTTTCAAAACCTGTTGATATGGACATGGTTGAAAAGATGAATTATACGAGATGGATGGTGAAGGAAGTCCTTCGTTTGCGGCCCCCAGTACTCATGGGTAAGTTGCACCTCTTACCGTGCTAAACTCCTAGTGCCCTACAAAGCTAAAAAAGCATTTCCTGTTACTTCCGACTACATTGTATCAAAAGGCATTTGTCCTAGCTCATTCGGTCCTAAATTTTAGGCACAATGGTCATTCCAACGTTTTGGCACTCCCTTCATGACGCAACCGCATACCCTGAACCCAATACATTCAATCCGGAACGCTGGGGACCCAACGGAACCGCGGAAAACCATCCCAAAAATTTTCTTGTCTTTGGAACAGGTCCTCATTACTGCCTTGGGCAACAATACGCCATTATGCACCTTATGGTTTGCGCTGGAAAGGCTACCTTGTTGATGAGTTTGAAACACGAAAGAACTGCAGTCAGCGATGATATCAAGATCTTTTGCACCACATATCCAGACGACTGGTGCCGATTACAGTTCTTTACAAGGAATTAGCTACTGGTTGTTGTGTATACCTTCCTGAAAGGAGCCTTTCTTATCTCTCAGATTTCGTCAGTTGGAAAGATAATCTTGTTCTTTTCTCAACCGTTACATTAGTTCACCTGTATCCCTTATATAGATTACCTATTTACAATTATTGTATCGCGATGGTGAAGTGACAATACTTTGTATAATAAAATATCTATTCTTTGTTATTTTCTTTGTCATCTTTGTCTGCTGTGTCATTTCAAAGGCGGAGTGATTTAATAAATAAATGTTCCTATATCCACGGAGACAGAGTTTCAAGCTTGTGATCCCATCTCCTTCATTTCGGCAGTCTGATAGGAAAAAATGAATTGTCGTGATGCAAACGTGACATGCAAACGTCTATATTGCGATATTTGCCATGGGTCTAGCTAGTGCTTCTTCGAATAATGACTTTGAATTTCAGTACCATCCTCCAATATAATTTACCCTTTCCGGAACACTATGATATTTATAATTAATTACATATATTACATTTCCAGGTATTTTAGGCTGCGTTTGGCGCGCACTAAATTTCGTAAAATGTGGCTTTTAACAAATTGTAATTTTAGGCTCGCGTTTGGTGCGCTCCACA
>LXFE01000188.1:0-35424 GCA_001929475.1 Neolecta irregularis DAH-3 | reverse complement strand
CTAAAAGTTGCATGATCCCTATCTAATTAAGAAATTTCCAAAAATAGCCCCTGGCAAACTTATTTGTCACCTCCATCAGTTTCCCGAACTTTTGAAATGAGAAACTAATGCTTCTAAACATTGATCAAGGTTGTGATTGATGTATCTACAATAGCTCGTCGGTATTACCATCCTCAGACTTTAGAACAGCTGGCGTATCGTCTGATCATTTCCTTCCTGTTGCACTTGGAGACCAGGTCCAGTTTCGTTATTTTCTTTTTCTGCGTCTTTTCTTTGGTTGTTCTTCAGTTGAGCTTTCTCCAAACTCTTTAAATCCTTCCAAGGCTCTACGCAATCGTTTACTCCTGACTTCCTTGACTCTTCGTGGTGCAAAAGCTCCGGCACCAGTACTACCGCCAAAGAAATCAGTTAGGTTCGCTTGTGTCCCTTTGGCCTGCTTTTGATTCATGTCCTTGATGATAGGAACCAGAATCTCATCAGTATGCTCTTGACTCCATCCGATTGTACTGATCATAAATTTCCGCAATCCGTCCAGGTCCGGCATTCCCCACTGAAATACTTCAGGTGAAGTATCTACTTCTGGTTTCAGGTAAGCTTCATCAACTTGAGGGTTTGGAAAGGAGGGTGGTAGATCAATTTTTCCAACCTTCTTCTTCTGTTACGATCAGCATTCCTCCTATGATAATCAAAACATACAAACTGCTTTCGAAACTCGGTGAGTTCCTCTGGCGGATCATATTCTCCTCGTGACATCTTCATCCACCATTTTTTAAATTCTAAAAGTCCATCTTCGCCTTGAAATTCATTCAGTAACTCAAGAGCAGTAACAGGACCAACTGTTGATAATCCTTCAGTATAATCACTTCCTAACAAATGAGCCAATCGAATTAATTTGTTTCGATCAAGTTTGAACTCCCGTTCGAGATCTTGTGACAAATAACACTCGACAAATTTGGTTTGGTTGAACATATTCTTATAAACTCTCGTTCCACCAAATAAGAAAACGTCAGAATCATCGGTAACAACTCCATCTACAAGGCCAAGATCAACAAGCGCTGCGCATTGAGCTTCTGCTTCCATCGGTGCAGTGATGTAAGGTAATCCGAACAATGTAAGGAGTTCTTGACATTCCCTTATCATGACTTGAGTTACTTCGTCTGCGTCACGACGATCTTTCTTCTGCTGATTTCGAAGTGAATGAATTTCTCTTTCGTATTCCTGTTGTTTCGCAAGATATTGCTGTGGACTGGGATCTGGCTTCGAACTAAGGGATGCCACGAAGCGATCGTGTTCTTTGTCTTCGGCTTCCATTTGAGCTAAGAGAGCAAGGTCTTCATCATCATCGGAATTAATTTCATTTCCATTATGGATTTGGCTGGAATCATTTACAGCGGGACCAACAGGTTCTGCATGTGATTTACTCGAGATTTCCGAGAGGTGCACTTTCTCCCCACTTTCAGAACTGATTACTTCTTTTGGAATCGACTGATCTACAACACGTAGAGGTGAATTATCCGGCGTGGAAACATCTTTGTTTAGAGTCATGGAAGACGATAGAGCCGTACTATCTCTATCCTCGTTGAGTTTATTTAAGTCGACGTCTTCAAACTCTACATCTTCGTAATCCTCGCTAACTTGCCATAAATCTAAATTTAAGGGATGTTCGAGATTGTGTATTTTTGAAGACTGGTTGTTCCGAATACTAGATAATTCATTTTCGGAATGAACTCCCTCAGGCGAACCCTGCTTTCGTTCAACACGAGAGAAAACAGATAGCGTTTGCTGAGATTCTAGGGCAGAAGCATTGATATCTTCCTCCATATGATCGTCATGTTCGGCTGGGATATTCTCGGAAGTACTATTTGAGCCAGCTTCCATTTTATTGGATCCAAATTCAAAATCAAAAGACCCGATTTCTGCATCACTAATTGCTAGAGAAAGAACAGAGCGAGGCTTCTCGGATATCATTGTCTTCTTTTTCAGGAACGACTGTCCTAGGTCCAGAGAAGGGAGGTATGACAGCGTTGTACCGGTGGACAATGGCGGTGGTGATTTCTGACCCGGAAATAATCTTGAACTAATATTAGATAAAAACAAGAGGTCAAAGACCTCGAATCAAAATGGATATGGTCAACTTCGGTTTTAGATATCACTGGGGAGTAATTTTGGGGAAACCCGGAGGATTTAGCTGTGGCTCTATCCATCAGAGCGGAGCTGAAGAGCGAATGTACCCTGAAGACTCAGGACCCAAGTCGTCATCCATATCAAGGGAAAATGGCTGCTGTTTTTCTTGAGACTCGGCGATGGACCTTTGTAGCCCAATTTTTTGATCGTCTTCATTTATTTTTAGCCCTAATTCAGGTGTAGTAGCGCATTGCATTCCATTTCCTTTAGTTCTACCAGTAAATATATTGAATCTTGGCATGTTACCCAGTTTGGTCGGCCAGAGAGAGAGTAATGGATCTATAATGACGCTCATCTTTTACCGAAAGTTTCTGTGAAGTCTCGTATTTGCTGATTTCAAGAGCCAATTTCAGGGCTCGATCGTCTGATTTATCATCATTCTCATCATCCGTAATATTGAAAAGTGGAACGTCTTTCCGAAGTATTGTCTTCGATTGGGCCACTGATCTACGAGAATTTTCGATTATCTGTCGTAAGTAATCATTTGGAATATTGGTGGAATCATATTTTCCTTGGTCCTCAGGTGAGGATTCTTTACCGATGGCAGGGATCTCGACATCTTCAAATTCTTGGTCGGGATCTTCTTCGTCTTCATGATCAAGGATGATGGTGTTGTCCTTTGACTTTCCTGCTGCAGATAAACCAAGGCTCCATCCGCCTTCAACACTTT
Organism: Neolecta irregularis DAH-3; assembly: GCA_001929475.1. NCBI lineage: Eukaryota > Fungi > Ascomycota > Neolectomycetes > Neolectales > Neolectaceae > Neolecta > Neolecta irregularis. Next base: position 32,570 of record LXFE01000188.1, on the reverse strand, counting down.
GATTTTTCACGAGCATGTATGCTCTTCCTCGCTCTGAGGCAATTCGAACAGCTCCAAGATCGTTCATGCCATTCATGTTCATAAGCCGTTGGGTTAACTCGTTCCGGAATGAGAGTCTTTCTATCTGGAATTTCGAGAACTCGAGACGGTTCGGAAAACGTCCCTCAAGATGCTCTTTGCTCACACCCATCCTTAACCGACTTCGTAGCCGCGCGTTGCTTAATAATGTATACTGATCGGTAATCGGCAGGCTTTTAAAAAATTCTGAATCAAATTGAATGTTGCCAAGATCATATTGCGAGATATCCTTGCCAGATTCGAACTGTTGAGCATATTCCTTCAAATCTTCTTTGCTTATGAGACGATAATCATCTGTAGCGCTGATTTCTTGGAACCCAACTGCAAGAGGTGGTAAATCATAGTCGTCAGTGTGACGATTCTGCTTCTTTGGCACAGGTTGATGGATTTGATTGAAATAAACCGCGTCCTCAGGGATCGGCTCACTTGGCTGAATTCCAAGTCGCACTCTCTCCGCTTCCTCCTCTGCTTTCTGCCTCATTTGAAGGGCGAGAATCTTTCCAGCCGTGCGAATCGCATCTTCCTTTCGACCTTCGCGCCTGGCAGCTCGACCGCTTATCGTTTGGCGCTTAAGTGCTGGTGCACCTCCATCAAATACAAATACAGGCTTGATTCCAAAGAATAAAAGCTTACATATTCGACGGAAAAACCCAACAATGTGGCTATTTCGAAGCGCTACTCCTTCCTTATCTCGAACTGCCTTTAGGAACTAGATTCGGTTAATTTGGTCCAGTTGAGGAGAATAACTTGATAAATCCAGATCGACGCATCAACAGCCAATCTCTTCTTTGCGAGTGTTTCTAGTTGGACTGGTCTAGCTGTCGGTTCCAAGACATTCCAAAGTCCGTGAACGCCCATGGCCACATGTCGTCACTGAGCTGAGATTGCGATTTTGGAGGTCAGTGTCTGAAACTCTGCTCCACTCGGAGAAAATTTCAAATCTAATCTATATATCTCGACACCACAATTTCGACAAAATATGGGAAAAATCAAAGAAAAAGGCAGATAAACCACCTGAGTATGGTCTGATGTAGCTAGGAAAAGCTGGTGCTGCGAGAAATTTTGTCACCAGAAACCAAGCGCTGAAAAAGCTTCAGGTCACGCTCGCCGATTTTCGGTTTATGTCACCATTTATATATCTGATAAATTCAGTCGTCTTTGCATTTTGAAAGGGATATATCCTCGAGAACCTCGTAATAAAAAAAAGGCCAATAAAGGAAGCACTGCGCCAAAGACCTTCTATTATTACAAAGACATTCAATATTTGCTTCATGAACCAGTCCTCGATAAATTCCGCGAGCACAAAATCTTTGCAAGAAAGCTCAGCAAAGCTCTCGGCAAAGGACAAATAGGTACAGCGAAAAGCCTTGATCAAAATCGGCCAAGATATACACTTGACCATATCATTAGAGAACGGTATATTGGGTTCAAAAGCTTTCCTCAAAATAATAGGTATCCATCGTTTCTGGACGCTCTTCGTGACTTGGACGATGCACTCACGATGATTTTCCTTTTCGCATATCTTCCCACAACAGATCAAGTACCCGCTGCCATAATAGCTCTTTGCGAGCGTCTAGCAAACGAATTCCAGCAGTACATTATCCGCACAACTTCTCTCCGCAAGGTTTTTCTGTCCATCAAGGGTGTTTATTACCAGGCAGAGATCATGGGTCAAGATATTACATGGATTGTACCGTACAGATTCAGCCAAAAGGTTGAAATCGATATTGCGATATTCTGACAGAAAAGGTCCCTCAAGATGTCGATTTCCGTATAATGTTGACATTTCTGGAATTCTATCAGACATTTATCGGATTTACCAATTTCAAATTGTACTCTGATATTGGCCTTGTGTATCCTCCCAAGCTCGATCAAAAGAGGGACGACGATGCTGCCGGGATAAACGCACTTCAAATTGAGAAGGCAGGTGGAAATGTCCTTTTAGAAGAGACGCAATCGGTATTGAAAAACATAGAAGTGTTGCTAAGCCATAGAATGATGTAAAAGATACATCCAAGCAACTCAAAACACTTGGTGAAAAATTAAAATCCTTGAATTCCACGCAAGAGCCTATCGATGCTAATGCAATTGAACAGATAAATGAAGAACCAGAAGATGTTCAACTTGATATTTTTGAACCATTGACCGCTGAAGATACAGCACTGGCTGCTCCTCAGCAGCCAACATCCGTGATTTTGTTCAAGCATCTCACAATTTTTCTTTCGCGGGAAGTACCCCGCCATACGCTTGAATTTCCGCTTCTTGCATTCGGAGCTCGTCTATCGTGGGATCCAATTTTGGGTGGCGGTTCACCAATGACCGAAGATTCGGAAACTATAACCCATCAAATAGTCGATCGTGCTGTCCTCGCTAAAAGATATCCGGGCCGAAGTTATGTCCAACCACAGTGGGTGGTAGATAGTATAAATCAAGGTAAACTCCTCCCGACGGCAGACTATGCACCTGGAGCAATACTTGCACCCCACCTTTCTCCATTTGTCCATATCGATCCGTCAGGTTACGATCCAATGGTTGAACTCGACGACTCTCAAGAAGAAGACGAAGAGGAAGTCGACGATGAAGCCGAATTACAGCAAGAGCTAGAAGCAGAAGCCAAGGGTATCAAGTTCAGTGACTTCAAAGGCTCTGTTGAAGCTCCAAAACGAAAACGACAAGTTGAAGAGGAAGATCTGAGGAATATTATGATGAGTAATAAGCAGAAGAAATTGTACAAGAAGATGAAGTATTCAAATCAAAAGAAAGACGAGACGGTAAAAATGCTGTTATTTTATTATTTTTGCTCACATTCTAGGCCGAAAATTTGAGGAAGAAAAGGAAGGAACTGAGAGCTTCAAAGGCAACAAAGTCCAACTAGATTTTATATATCCATGAAAAAAGGAATGGGAGAACAACAGTTTTATTAGAAGATTTTCTTGTCCTAAAGATGAATTGGATTCACGAATGACGTGTTTTCATAAATACGGCATGTCATGGTTAGTTAGTATTGAATCTCAAGTTAATATCACTTGTTCAATAATCACTTGTATTTTAGTTCTAAATCATAGTCCGCTGTCCCGCTTCTTATTATGTCGATCCTGCAAGGAATGGCTTGTTAAAGAATAAATACTAGTTGCCTGGTTATTTATGCTTTGGGCCGACGAGTGAGGCAGGTAAATAGCTCTTTGACCAAATTTCCCTGATAGAGGTATGCAGATGACACTGATACCAGTTAAATTTTGAGGACTAATTTAATAGAATTCCAAAAGACTTTCGAGCTTTGCAAAGAAGATCATGGAATCTTTATCTACACCACAACAAAGAACGAAGTGAAATATCGAAAAGAGAGGAACAATAGATCCCCTGTCAATACATCAAGTTTTATGTGTCATTGTTCCATTTGAACAAGTACGAATGGAACATAGTCTACAATACTCTGGCAATTCTTTATATTTCATATGGACTATGGTATTTCTTTTTGATAAATAAGGAAGGGTATGTGAAGATTCAGTTCATGAAGTTGATTTTTTCTAATCCCGAGGAATCCACCACAAGTCAGTCTTTCCTGAATTTGACCCTTCATTTTTCGTCCACGACAAAATGCAGACCTTTACACCAATTGCACAGGGAACTTCATTACTGAATCTCGATAATACTCAGATCCTGATTGATTGCGCCGAAAGTCCACCCGCCAAGCTGATACCGCATTTAATATTACTAACTCATCCTAACAATGTCTTGTCCCTCCCCGAGTTTTATGCCCAAACGAACCCCAAACCAACAATTATCGCAACGCTTCCGGTCATTAATCTCGGAAGGATAACGTGTCTGGAACATAATATACCCGCAAATCTTGTGGATTCTGTGTTTGATGATATCAGAAATATTAAATTTGCTGAAAACACAATATTCAATGGTACGTCCAATGTGAGGCTCAATAACATTGAGGTATTTCAATTACTGCATATTCCGCTGGACATTCCCTCGGCGGATCCATATGGCATCTTACTAAGGAACATGAATCTGCAATTATTGCAATCAACTGGAATCACTCGAAAGAATCTCTGCTCCCTGCCTGTGGTCTCTATGTCGATGGGATTATACCAGAACACCTGAAGCGGCCCGGCGTGCTCATCACTGATGCCCGTAATTCGAGAATAATTCTACCACCTCGCCGAGGACGAGAAAGAACGATTCTCGAACTTTTAGATTCTACAATTGAGGCTGGCGGAGATGTTCTTATACCTATCGACCCGGGCACACGGTTACTTGAATTGCTGTTCTTTTTGGATAAGAGCGAGAGAAAATTCCCAGTTGTCTTTCTAAGTAAGAATGGGAGCCGAGTTCTGGCATATGCGAAGAGTATGCTAGAATATATGAAAGATGTCAATCCAGAGGATCTAGAATTCAAGTATCAATAAAAGAAATGACAATGCTGACGACCAGGAACATCAACGCTGTGTCGGATTTGAGTTCTCTTGATGAAATCAAAGGAAACAAAGTCGTCATTGCAACCCTCGAAGATATCTCAGACCTATCAGCCGATGTTCTCCATAGCCTCTCACCTGATCCAAAGAACCTTCTACTCCTTATTTCCCGTTCCCAAGATACAGATTACGGTATTCAATTATCTGAGACACCGATACAGGCAAATACAACCAAACAAATCACAGTATAAAACCTACTGACCCCGCTGATCTCAAGTTCACCCGCCGTGTCCCATTAACAGGTGCCGAATTAGCAGTCCACCAACAAGCTGAAGCGGAAAGAAAACGTCTTTTACTTGAAACCCAACTCCTTGAGCAACGCAATCTCGAAATTCTCGAAGCAGACTCTGAATCAGAGGATGAAGACGAGGAATTACTCAATCCTCTAGGTGAGTTTTCCAAGTCCTTTGACAAGCATCGTTCTGCAGGGCCTTTGAAATTTCCATACCTTGAAAAAAGACGAAGATTCGATGATTATGGAGAAATTATCCGCTCTGAAGAGTTTGTTCGTCATGAAATCGAAGAAACTTCAACAGCTATTAAATTCAAGCAAGGCGAAAAAAGGAAATGGGAAGAAGTTCAAGAGGTGCCTGTGAAGCTTGTTTTAGAGACATCCAGTGTTGACTTGAGGTTACGAATAGCAATGGTGGATTTTGAGGGGATACATGATGAACGGAGTCTCAAGATGATTTTGCCAATGGTAAATCCAAGGAAACTGGTATAAGTCTGTCTAATTGTAGTTTTGTTAATCCCAACGATAGATTCTTTGTCGTGCCAGCCGAGAGGAAATAGATGCTCTTGAAGTGGACGGATTGAGGGATGTTTTCAGACCTTTGGACGGCCAAACTGTAGATGTCAGTGGAGAGATAACTTCCTGGTCGGTGAATCTTGATGATAATATCCTGGTCAATTGGCAGAGGGTATAGGTTATTAGTCAACTTGACTAATTCACAGTTTGAACAATTCTCAATATCTCCGTTATCAGCAATCTTATCCCTTTCATCACAACCTCCGGTACTTCAGCAATCGCCCATCAATGCATCTGGTCCAGCAATGTTCGTAGGCGACGTTCGACTTCCTGTCTTACGAAGGGGACTCTTATCAGATGGCTTCCAAGCTGAATTTAGCGGTGACGGCACTATCATCGCTGATGGAGAAGTCATTGTGAGGAAAGAAGACCAAGGACGCGTGGTAATTGAAGGTGTCGGAGGACGCAGAAAATTCTGGGATGTGAGAAAACTGGTTTACGAAGGCTTGGCTGGAGTATAGGTCTGACTTCGAGGAGAAATCACGGTGTTTGGAGGTCATCTACGTTCCACTTGTTATACTTCTTCGGGGTTTCCTTTACCTTATAATATCCTTTCGTTGATTATAATTCGCGGCATCAAACAGTTTCTCGATAAAATCAAAAGTTCAAACCTTTCCAGATGAGCGTAGAGCAGCGTCCACCTATTTACTTTATTCCTCTGGGAGCATTGACAATATTGCCATCAAAATCATGGATACGGAGAAATATCTTACCCATCACTGATGCTGTATTTCATTTATAGAGTCTAATCAGTATCGAGGCAAAATATGAATTGTTATTGAAAAAAGTCACACTGAGTACTCGAGAATGGGCACCTTTTTATACTTCGTCATACACCCGTGAAACAAGGTCGCAGTAGTAAACACACCGCAATTTACAATGGTTATTCGAGTCTGGAATTTTACAAATCTATTCTATCAATCGCGTCTGATATCTCTTATTTTATAGTATAGTGTCGAAAGCAATAATTAGAAAGGCCAGTGATTCAAGCTGAATTTAGCTAGAGATGCTCAGCAAAACATCCTAAAATTACACCACGATCAAAAGGCTGAAACCTAGACAGGTAAACTTCATCACTGCGAGACAAGGGTACCAATTACTGAAGCAACAAATATACAAGTTGAAAAGCCAGCTCCGAATTGATCTGCCTTTGTAACGGCTCTGAACCCAGGGATCTCTATAGCCGGGGCTCGTCCATCTCTTGAAGTCCCACCCGTAAGTTCAGTGGCAATACTTCCACCTCCATGTATTATTCCACCGGCAGAGCTCTTTTCAGATTGATTATCAGTCTGGTCATCAATCAGATCGATTGGTTGAAACTTCATCATGTTTGCTTGGATAACCTCCAGAGCCGCAAGTTGTTCCTGAACTCCTCTCTTTCCATCATATTTTCCTTCGCGCCAGTCGAATCCGCAATATTCAGGGCAAGCTTTCCCTGCCGCGATTGCAGATGTAGCAAGAGCGGGGTATATTCGATCTGCGGTTTGTGGTACTAGGTGTGCCGTATACGACAGGAACCGTGCAAGATAGCCTTTGAACGTGACTTGGTCAATATTGCATGGGATAGTTGCGATCCAGCAGGTATATTCGTCGATTACACCATTCTCGAAGAACACGGATAATGACGAGTCGACGAATCCATTGACTCTTCTTTCCCAGATAGGTGAGCCCCGAGTCTGTGAGGGTTAGATTTTGTAGAGGGTAAGACATGGTACGTATGAATACATGAACGCCGCTCCTCCCAGATACACAGCGGCGTTGTAACTCCAAAGTCGCTTATTGATGTTCGTACAATGATCAGGATCGCCAGGAGCGCCATCATAAACCCACCAATTCTTTTCATCCACAAAGCCGATTTTCACCGACCAGTCATAAATCTTCTCTGCCCACATGGCATAAAATGGATCTCCAGTATACCTCGCCAACCTTGCAGCGATTTGGAAAAATCCACCATTTGAGATACTATTTTTGTACTTGAAACCCTCGTGCAGGATATTCCGTTGCCAGCGAAGACCACCTCCGCAAGTTTCGGTATGCCAAAGATTGATCATATCATGAAACACAGCTTTTGCCAACCCGATATATTGAGGCTGATGCGGTGGTGGATTAGGAAAATTTGATTCAGCAGCACTAAGAACGGAGAATGCCCAAAACACGATATCATCGTTTCCTGCTGCTGTTGACTGATTTGCGGGAAAAAGATTCCAGTTCTCTCCAGCCTGGTGAACTGTTCCACGAATAATAGACTCATCATAACGCGTATCGCCAGTATATTTTCGATAATCGATGAGTGCCTGCAAAATAAATCAATTCGGCTTGCATAGGAAAAATAAATACGCCAAACATCGCACCAACCTGCCACCAGTGCGTATTACCGCCCTCAAAACGGCCAGGGATATGACCAGGCAAGTCTCCATGATACCATTCCCACATCCGTTCACCGACTCTTTGTGCCGTATTGGCGAGTGAAGCTGACATTTTAGTCTCGAATAGCAGATCTTGATCATACTCTTTGAAGACGGGTCTATTTCGATAGCACAACATGAAGCGACAAAAAGTAGTAAAGTTGACACTGATAACATGATTCTATGACATGATGGCATTGCGTAGGTTAGTAACACTTGCGAGCACATTCTTGATGAGAGGGACAAGGAATGTCTAAGACATCGACATAATCAAATGAGACAACGTTTGCATCCGACACCGATCCTACCTCCAAATGATTTATTTCACCTTCAAGGAATGGTTCAAACCACACATTCAAGGTCTCTTACATGAAAGACAGTATGAGAGCAACGATCTCCGCATAGTTCGCATGTCCGGCTATTTGATTGAGACATATGTGTCTCATCCGTCAAAAGAAGCACCCATTGGGCTTAGAGAAATTGGACGGCTGAAAAATACTGTAAAAGCAATTCGGACAAGTCCGGACGAAGAGCATACTTAGGTTGATCTTATTCGTAAACTGTCGCCATCGGATTCACTAAAACCCCAATTCCGGTTTATATGTTATTCGCACAAGATCGTGAAATTTGGCCACTTTGAAGGACGGTGAGTTTAGAGGAGAGAATAATCATGACCTGCCTAAAATTGGAAGGGGTTCTTTCTTCAAACCCGATATTTGCTTTGATACTTTGATTTGAGTAGTCGCTCTTTGTCCTAGTAAATGGAAAGAATTTTTTGAAATGTGAAATTTCACTGTACTTCCTTTATGCTGCTCCTTATTTTCAGTGATTTCGTGGACCTTGCCACTCCTGAATGTAATACCACTTCAGTAGCTCATACTTGCTATATAGCTATGTTCGCTTCATGAAAGGAATTTTTATTTTTCATTCAATTGCTCTGATTTTGCATCATGGCTGGGCTTTATCAACTGAAAGACAGAAATGCTTGTCATCTAGAGACGATTTATATTGTCAAATAGAATTTAGAAAATATTTCCAAAAAATGCAATAACGCTTTATACTAATTAATGTAAAGAAAAGCCAATAAATCTATGCCGTACTGCTAAATTCACAAATTTAGGCTTCGTCTAATGGCGCCTTCCTCTGTCTGAGATGCTTCTTCATTGACATAGCAAATTTATTGTGTTTCTTCGCGACAACCCGGTCCCTTTCGCGTTGACCATCACCAGGTCCCCAAGTAGCATCAGATTCGAAATCACAGTCTCCATAATGCACAAAACTGGTTTTCCTGATGTATTTGTAGCTGGCGTAGCATATGACGAATACAATCAATCCCAGATATGTACCAAAGATCTTTCTCCAATCAAACGGCGGTTTAAGGGCTGCATAAGTCTCGCCAATGAACATGATTGATGCCATGAATAATGTAACGATAGGAAGGAGCGGATAAAATGGCTGACGATATGGTAAATCATCAATACTTCGACCCTGATAAATAAAGGCTCGACGAAAGCGAACATTGATCCATGCGACACTGGCCCAAGTGATAAGAGCAGATATCCCGGTAACATTGAGGAACTATAATGATAAGAATAGGAGAAATGATCAATACCCAGGTAAACACCACGGCCTTTCCCCAAATCGTGGTCAGGAACGTCAGACAACTGATCCCGAGTGTGAAAAGAAGTGCAGGAATTGGCACTCCTCTTGAGTTGACATATCCCATAACCCTCGGCAATTTCCCTTCTCTACTCAAACTCATCATCATCCGCGAAGAAGCGTAGAAACAACTATTCGTCGCAGACAAAATAGCAGTCAAGAGAACTGCATTGACAACATGTTTTGCTGCCCCGAATCCGGCTCTCTCGAAAACAACTGTAATGGGGCTCTGAGCGATATCGGAATCGCTATCTGAATTGAGAAGCGTTGGGTCGGCGTGATTAATACAAAGTCCAATTACAAAGATGGTCATCACGAAGAAGAGAGTAATTCGGAAGAATGTAGCCTTGATCGCTTTCGGAATAGTTTTCGATGGATTGATTGCTTCTCCTGATGCGAGTGCGACTAATTCGCATCCACCGTATGAATAAAAGGCATACACAAAGGTTAGAAGAAAAGGTCCTAAACCACCGAGGAAGGCTTGACCATTGCGAAAGTTGTCTAATCCAGGTGATGGCACTGTTACAAAGTGGTCCAAAGCACCCCAATCATAGAGTAGACCCACTGATAAGTTAGGAAAGAAAAAAAACCAAGATACCGATCACGAAAAGACAGATCAACATGACTTTGATTAATGCTGCCCAATATTCCATTTCCCCATAAGCTCGAACATTGATTACTGCAGTTTAGAGAGTAGAGCAAAGTTTACAAATACATTGAAGAGCAAATATTGGCACAATGATAACCAAAGGCCAAACCCATGACTGAATTTCTGGCGCCCAGAACTGAACCATCAGACATATTTACTAGAAACAGAATTACCTGTAACACAACTGCAGCTGCAGTCAGCTCGCTAGCTAAAGAGTAAGATATTGAAGATGCGAAAGAAACCCACGAATCGAAAAACTCCTAGGAAAATCAGAACGCATGCAGATTGAGCCTCTCACCATTGCAAATAATAATTGATACCCAACGCAAATCCTAACGCCGGATCAACGAATCTATCGCCAAAGGTCGCAAAGCCTCCCGAAGTAGGTATTAGGCTGCTCATTTCGCCCAACATGATCACGACACCATATACAAAGATACCGACGAGGATATATGATAACAATGCTGCTCCAGGCCCAGCTATGGCTACAGCAACACCTGCCGATAAGAAAATTCCCGTGCCAATTGTTCCCCCGACGGCCAACATCAGCATATGTCGACTTTCCAGCTGACGATGCAGCTCGGCTTGAGGACCCGACGAAAACCAGGATTTCGGGTTCCATGGTTTTCCTCGATGTTTAATTGACGATGGCGGACTGACATAAGCAGCAGCGGAATCGGCGGCGGATAGTTTCAAGGTGGTAGCCATATTCGGATCGGGGACAGTACTGCTTCTCAGCAGTGGGGATGATTCGTTGGAAGGAAGTATATCAATGTTGTCGCATGTAATGGATGATACTGAGGATCGTTTTCTTTTGGCTTCGTTAAAGGGTTGATGAGGGGACTTTTCTTCATTTGCCGGATCCAGATTGGGTGGTGATAAATCGAATGTCTAAGATTTAATTCTTGTCTCGTAACGCCTTCAGTAATTTGGTCATATGGACTAGTCGAACCTCGCGATAGAGAATCTCCGCATAACGAATTCCTCCTTATAACGAATCCAACTGGCCCCCAAAACTGATTTATATGGGGTCTAGCGAATTTAAGCCTTTCTACGAAGTTCGTTAGATTAATGCAAAATTCATTCCTTCCGGCATATGGATATGGACTATGCAATAGAAGAATGCGCGCAACGATGCCGGTAAATGACATACTTTTGCCATTGTTTTTACCGTGGTCATAGATGAGCATGGATCCTTAGTATGTTATTAATTTACCGCATCTTGAACAAAATCCATCTTTAAACCTTATATATACCCTAGTGATGTCTTGGCATTATATGTGTAAGAGCTTGCAAGTAATGATAGACTTCTAATAACTAGGGCACATCAGCCAGAACAAGTTCAAGACATTGTTGCATGGTTTTCTTACAATGATGAAAACCTGAAGGAGATTGGCTCGTGAGAATCTAACTAATTCTAAGCAACCTTTGCAATCGTTGTCTTAATTTGTTGAAGGACTGTTGCAAGAATTTGGCTTGCACTTTGATGATATCTGAGGGGCTGTTTAGGATTCCTACTGCTTGATAACGGTTCAGAATTTCAAATTTCATGTTTTCAAATTTCATGAAATGATTTTGATGGTGCTACAAAACCCATCCTTGGATTTTTCAACACATTGACTCATTTCCGTAGCAACTCTGCAATATCTGGAATAACAACAATTCGCCGGCTGACTGGCCCTAGACTCCAAGTCTTTTTGTCTGTGTTTGAGTCAATAACAACAAGTTCTTGAAAATAACCACATTCACTTCCAAGAGAGACTTGCAAATCGACACCTCCCCACCTTATAGAAGTCTTTCCACTTCTATGGACTCGAAGCTGCCCTACGATACCATCCGGAGGCGGCCATGCATACATTTTTGAATTCGAGGGTATCGAGATTTTTCCTGAGTCCAAGGATTTCGTTGTGACTGCTCCCTGTTCCATTTTAGCAATGCTAGGATCCAAAAGGTCAAATGCAGGCATGACAGGCGGAAGCTGGAAGAAAAAGAGTTTTCCTTCAGACTAAATATAAGTATTCTCTCCATGCTCGATAGAATACCTCTCCACCTACTTCAATACCCTCGTCAGTGACCATGCGGTCTCCGAATTCAGCAGCAAGGATTCGCATACCATGGTCTATTCTTTCTTCTTCTTCTTTCTCCTCAACAGTCATTACACGTTCCTTTGTGATCTTTTTCGATGACTTGCGAGATTTTTCACAGACATTGATATCAGTCATCTCAAGATCGGTGGGTTCGTGTTTAACTAGGCATATTCAGAGAAGATATAAATTATAGACATACCCATAGTCTCTGTGAATGTAGCTTGGGCAGGTTCTTTTTTCCATTTGCAAGCGGTATCTTGTATCTCTAGTCCAGCTTGTCGATCTGGTTTCTCAAGTCGTTCGGCAAAGACAGGCGCCATAGGATCTGCAAGCATTCCGCCAAAGTTGGACAAGTTCATACGTTCAATCCCATCTTCAACTGCATCCTCCTCTTCCTCTTCTTCTTCGTGGTCATTTTCAGACTTCTTGATTGGTGCCGCAGAGGGGTGATATAGACGTTGGTTTGAATATCCGGAGGCTCCCCCTACACCACCACTTCCTCCAGGAAACAGTCTTGCGCCTTTAGAAGGACCACTCGGTCCCATCGAGAGGGGCCCGGATGCCGTGAGGGGCGCTGGTTCGGGTCTTGTACGAGGTTTTGGAAGTGGACGTACTTTCGGAACGGATGTATCTGATTCCTTCCCTTTCAGTGTTTTATATATATTTTACCCTATACATTCTTATTGGTATCGAGTAAAGAAGTCCTAATGAAATGAGCCTTGATAACTTTCTGCAAACAGACGTACCCTTCGCGCCTTTTGCGTGGAATCGCTTTAGGCGCAAACTTCATCTTTGATCCTCCAATATTTGGCGGTGCAGGTGTTGTTCTTGGTGGCATAATTGATTCTAATCGGCCCTCTGTGACCGGCACATTCGAGCTTTGTTCCGACATTACCGCGTCTGATTAGTTGAAGGGACTGAAACAATTTTTGGAGGTTATGTGGTTCGATTGGATTGGTCAAGGTTATCCGTAGCTTCAATTTTTAGCTGTAGCTACCTAAGGCTATGCTTGTATTTAAGGTTTCAACTTTGATTCATGATTCATCAGAGCATAGAGACTTGAAAAGACCTGTTTCTGCGTTCTCTATCAGAGATCTTCATTAGATTACAATATTTTATGGGTTCGATCGCAGTCAATTTCTAGATGGCAGGGCCATGGATGGAGAGAAATGAATACTAATAGATGAATGGCATGATGACCTGTAGACGATGCCAACTAAACTTTCTCTATCCTATTTATCTCAGATATCTGCTTCAAACACGAAGAAGATCTTTGTTGGCAAATACAACATGAATTCATGTTGATACTCTCGATATATTTCTTGAACCAGGAGAGTAGACTTTTATTCATTGATAATAATTTCTTCGTGCAGCTACAAAAGTACTCTAATGTCCGAGAAATATTTATTACCCACAGTAAAACTGGAATAAAGCTGACCAGGTATGAACGGCCCTAGACACAAAGATGCTCGCTCACTTGAGGTATTTCCTTGGTCAAGTAAAAGGTCATAGAATATGAAGATTTACTCCGTTCATGGTCGACATTGCCGCTTATGTCTCACGATCACGGCATCTTTAAAGCTCGCCCGGACTTCTAAAACGACGTTCTATAGCGTCGATCTGACCGTTAACGGATACCCGAATGACGCTATTGCAGCTATAACTATTCTTGGTTGTCTTAAGTTTCGCTTTATGTTCTGGTAGTTGTATCCAGACTATTTTTACGTCATTAGGCGCCTGATAGCATATTTCCAAGGTCACACAGTAAATTTCAAGTCACTTCCGCGGATTCCGCTAAACAAAGAAACTATTAAACCAATCAGGCCCGGAGGAATAATCACGCTTCCTTCAATAAGAAAGATATGAAAACTTTTTCTAAATTTCTATTTTGTGACCACGAGGCCGGATAATCAGCTTTGACTGGGTACAAGGGTTGCTACCAAACCTGTATAATCCGTACCGAGTATAGCGCGATAAGAGCTTTAATGATTCTTGGTTCTTCCTGATAATCACCGCACATTCCAACACCAAGATGATCGTGCTCTTGTATATCCTTACATTCACGATCATGCTATTTCAAATGATGTTTCGAAAACATCAAAAGCTTCAAGCGTCAATAGACCTTTTGGCAGAGGTAAATCATCGGTTCGAAGTTCAAGTTGCATCTCTCGAATCAGAAAACCAGATTCTCAAGTTCGAAATAGCGAAAATGAGCAAAGAAATACAAGAGTTACTGCTGCGATCTAAGAAGCGAGTTCACTGGGCTAAACTTGAAGATGAGTTGATTGAGCGAAATCAGACATTGAAAACCGACAACAAGGGTCTTGTAGCCAAGTTATCAGAGTGCAACAGTTGTATTGATGAGCTTGAAAGTGCTTTGCAAGGGTGGAGAAATCATGCCGCCGACTCTGAAGAAGTCATTCAAGGTCTAGGCAACCAGTTTGTCGCTCTCGAAAGTGATGTGGCCGAGACTGCTGATCTGTCCTCATCATCACCCCAAAAGATCATCCACAATGGCGAAGCATCTAGACCACCAAACCGAAACAGTTTAGAAAGGCCAATGAGGCTATCTAGAATAGTCGATCGTCGAGATGAAATCAGAGACCAAGCAGAAGACGATATTAATTCCTTTATGACGTGGATCTACAGGAATTATCCTCCGCCACAATCAACACCGTCGATTCCGCCGAATGTGTGCAAACTAGACATTGAAGATGCTATTGCAAGATATGAGATTGGAAATCTGGAAGATTTGGCAAGTCGAACAGCTGATGGATATTTGGAAATAATTCGGATTTTACGGTCAAAGATGGAGTAGAATTTAGAGCAGTGCTGTGACGGAAGTTGTTCTTTGGTTGTTTTGCAGGATACCGGTTGGTTGTTGGGGAAATAAAGTCATGATGGGTAATAAGAATCTAAATAAAAAAGATAGAGCATCACCTTTTTGTCTATAATTCTATGCTAAATATACAAATATGACGCTGTACAACAAAACCCCTTACCGAATATCCCAGAAAATCAACAATTACAGTGGCAGTACATCCCACTGGCGAATCTTTGTTGTTGGGTCCCAAAAGTTTTCATTCTTGCTATCTCGTTGTTTTACAGTTTCTGCGGTTTTGTTGGAATCCTCTCGACTCCGAGTGGCTTCTCTACATTCTCTGGTGAGTCGAAAGACATAAGCATACGTCTTGAACGCCATTCCTCCTGCAAACATACATATCGTCCCAACAGTCAACTTGCCGAATACAGCGTAAAGCAATGAATAGATTCCAGCAATCATCGCCATGGAGTTTGCTTCGACAAGCAATAATAAAACGGTTCTCGTAACTGTGAACTGCTCGAAATCCGGTGGTATTTCTCGCAGCATCTTTTTCGAGGCAAGTAAAGTACTCAGTTCGGTGATGATGAAAAAGATGCAGGTGATGATATGGCTGTAAGTGGCGATTGAACGTATTCCTTTTGACTCGGTTGTTGCAGCGATGATGTGCCATGGAATCGCACAGACCTGGACGAATTGGCTCAGTAGCATGAGATATCGAATAAACGCATAATGGGTAGGAGTGAATAACTGGCGAGGAATACGAGTGAATGCGATCATCATTTCAAACATGCAATATAAGTTGTGCCAGACGAGGACGACGTGGCGGCTAAATCCGAGGATTCCTTGCAAAAGATAGACAAGTGAAACAGCAACACCGGTTATACTGAGACATGTAAAGAAGATCTGCGTCGTGAACAGGCGCCTGAACTGTATATATCAGCAGAGATGTGAAAACGGCAAGCGTACGTCTTCTCGAGTTTTCAGGCCCTGTATCATGGGCACAAACATTGCCTGACTACAGTAACATAGAAATGCCGCGCCGGCTGTAAGAAGAAACCACTGGTCAGAATGGTCGAGGGCCTTGTGCAGTGCGCTACGACATTTCATGACCATGCAGACGAAAATAAAAGCACTTGCTGGCGGGTTGGAAAGAACACAGGCTTGGAAGGACCGAGCTGAATCTGCGAGGTGAGATCTTCAAGTACCGGGCATCCCAAGTGGAGAACTGCGCGAGGAGAATCACGTCATGCCAACGCCCATTAAAAATGCGTATCGGGTGGGGAACCTCCGCACGATAATCATTATTAATGGGCGGTGGCACCACGGGAGCCCGCCCCGCGCGCTGCTCTGCCCAGGCAAAGCACCGGCTGCAGACCAGAGTGGGGCATCGCAGCAAATGCCATTTTTGCCATTTGAAACCACAATGCTGTCGCAGCTTGGACCAGCTTTGGCGACCGGATGACTACCCGGCCGGTGCCTGCAGTCTTACTGCGGTGGCGTGAAATTACTGTGGATTCAACAGTATCACCAGGGTGCAGTCCCTCTGGTTCGACAACTTGTTTCTATCGCCGTCTCGCACATCTTGGGCGGCAACCATGTCTCTTTGTTCATGTATATGGTCGCCATTCGGGAAGATTGAAATCCGATAGTTGAGTGATGGGTTCTAGAATTGGCCGAGTCACGTATTGCAGTTGATGGTTCCTCAAATCTGTGCTAGCGGCGGACTGTTACAGCTCTCTAAATATATATCTAGACCCAGCGTCTCTCGGAGTGTGAATGGCCGATAGCACCGAATGACCGCGCGGGGCGCGCCTATCACTGGGTTGTGTAACACGTAGCATGCCAATGCAAGACCACAAAGCAGCAAAAATATAATTCCACCTAAAGCCGTTAGGGGATTTCACAGTACTTTAGTGGGAAAAGGGATGAAGCACATCCTCTAACCACCAAAATGCGAATTGTTGGTGGGATCACCGTCGATGTGTAAGCCTGTATCTCCGAACTGCGCTTCCAGGCCTTTGCGGGACACGGCGCTGATATTCTGCGACTGCGATCGGCCAGTGCTACAACAAGGTTAGGGCCGGTTCTAGTGCCGCGCTATCAACAAAGAAGAGCCCCATGGACTTTCGGAATACGGCCGAGTATACACACAGGCCTGCTTGTTCCTGGATATATAAAGTCCTTTCCTGCAGCACCACAGGACATCAGACGTCCCCAGTATAACAATCCATCATCAAATGCAGCAAGCCAGCCCGGTGCCCCTTTCTTCGCTGTTTCATCATCGTGACAGTGAGCATCCAGTAGTTGACGTTGCGTATGTCTTATGCGAATCTACAAAATAACCCTCTAGCGAAGAAGTATCTTGGTTTTCTGATGATTCGTCAGACTCGGATGCCGAATCAGAGTCGACTTGGTCCTCAGACTCTGACTTTTCGAACCCCGGCCCCCAAACACCGTATTCCATATCTCCGCGGCCATCCGCATTACATCTTCCCACAGACGGGCTCCCCACCAGTCTATGGAAACCAGTCTACCGCAAACACCTGCCTCAGTTGCCATATTCTCAGTGTCTTTCCCATTTATCCCCTCCCGTATCTCCTCGCACGGTCCCTGCCAACTTGTTTCCCCTAGAAACGATGGAGAATCGCCCTTCTGAATCAGAATCCGAAATTCGGGATTTGAAGGCTGAGAACTGGATCATGGTTAGGCGAATCGAACACCTTGAACGAGAAAACGCCCGGCTGTTGAAACGAACCCGTCTCTCGCCTCCCGTTCCCGACAGATTCTCAACGCAACAAAACCATATCTCGAGGAACGGAATTAATCGGAGGACATCAAGTTCTTAGCGGTCTAGAAGTTTTCTCTTTCTTTTTTACTTATCTGCAATGATGCAGGCTTTCTTTTTTCGCTCTAGGGTTTGCGTTTGTACGGGTTATTGGATGCAATTATGGGAAAAATCACATACAAAGTTTGAATGGTTACTGGTGTTTTGGGGAGGAAGTTCATGACCTATCCTTACCTAAACTAATAATGTTTAAAAGGAAAAATAAATTTGTCTTATACATGGATAGGTATATATATGGAAAACCAATCTATTCCTTACATGCTGTAGGTTTGCTATCTTTATTTTTTGACTCAATTTCATCATCTGTTTCCGCCTGGATTTGCAGGGCGTGAATTCCTTGATTCATTTCATCCTTCAATAGTCCATACACAATCCGATGTCTTTGCATTCTACTCTGCATGAAATTAGATCCCATCAACATGAGACTGACCTTGCCACAAAACTCGTTACTAACAACTTGTACTCGAAAATGAGTTTCAGGAGAAGTGTTGTCCTTCATTGCCGCATGATGGGTGTGTAAATGCGAGTCGTTATGTATTCGCAAGAGAGAAGGGCTTAATTTAAGTAGCTAGCTCAAGTTTAGACAATGTCATAATACGATGAATGCTACTTGTTCATGTATACGTGACTCCAATGACATGACAAGTCGAGTGGGAAACATATAATGATATATTTGAAGGTTCAAAAATACTACGCCCAAGTGACCCATACAAATCAATCCATCATTTCTTGACAACTATGCCCGACTATTCTCTCTATAAAACTCGTCTTTGCTATAACCATGGATCTTCTCGCGGATGCAAATTTGAAACTCGATGTGCCTTTGCCCATGGAGACGAGGATTTACGAGGTCAAAAGTATGGTATTACAAGAACATATGACCATTAACGCGTTTTCTGCAGCAGAGAGCAGTCAATTCCTACAGACAAGATAGATTTGAAACGCTTGCTAGATGATGATACATGGCCTCGTGCGGCGATAGTGGACCATAAAGACGAACGACTACCAAAAAGGCCCGTTTTCCCTGTTTTATGATCAATTGATGATTTTAGGCGCGGAGAAGGGCTGAACATATCGGAGAGACAAGGTACTAATGATAGTATTTCAACCAACTCGTTTATCTTTTCACCCTTTGTATGTACTGACTATCAGGCACATGAGTGATTCCAAGACCCCAGCAAAACACTCTTCTGTTGCTACTTGTATTCAGACTTTGCATCAACATGCACTTGCACCGCATTCAAACCCCACAACAACCACGACATCAAGCGCTTCTTCAAAATCTAGCCATAGTACACAAAGGATTCACGATAGACAAATTTTCTTGCGCAACGATAACAATTCTTCTCAATTAGACTCTCTAGTCTCGCAAAATATCTTACACGCCACTGTTATCGATGAACTTGAAAACGATACAAAGACAATGTCTCGAGAAATCGCCATACTAAGAACGGAAAATAATAAATTACAGGAACAAATAAAGCGTTATAAAGATCTTGAATTTCTTCATAGTATTGATCAAGATTCATATTCACGGAAAAGACATTCATGGAGACCTTGTAACGACTCCAAACGAAGAAGAGTTTACTAAGTGTGCATATGAAGGGTTAATTTAGCTATTTTTGTACGTGAAAGCATCTTCTCTGGTTTTCATTTATAGGAGATAGGTTTGCTCTGGTTTGGCTATTAAATTTAAATTGTGGTCTTTTCGAGGGATAATCGTCAATTGTGATTGGAACATATGACCTGTCTAAACATCGGATCTATCTGACATCATCACGAAAAGTAATTTCCATGGGTCAAGTTAATGTTTCTTAGACTTTATTTCGACGACCGCGTATCCTATTGGAATGACGACACGCCAAGAAATTAAAGTATATTTTAATAGACAATGTAATTTTTGTGACAGGGGAGGGTTTTGATTACAGGATCAGCTCATTTAGCCTGTTATTCCCGCGAGAACACATGATACGATAGCCAAAAAGGCGGTTCCACATTTGTGATGCTTAAAAGGTTGGGGGCGATTATAGAGATTACTGTCGATAAGTAGCATGTTAAGCTGGACACGAACGCCATTGAAACAGACCCCGTGAAGGAAAAGCATTGAGGCCTTCTTTTCAGCTGGCTAAATCTACTGTATGTACATCGACAGGCAACTCTTATTTCAACTCACCTTGGATGGTGGCTATAACCGTTCTCGAGTGTCTGGATTTGCGGAACTCGCACAAGTATATTCCCTGCCATGTACCCAATGCCAGTTTACCGTTCGATATCGGGATACTGACGCTTGCTCCGACGAGCGTGGACTTGATATGCGCAGGCTATAATTCGTGTTGAGCACGCCAATGATTTCTGAATAGAGTACCTGATCATCCGGACCCTCCGCGCTATGACGATAATCCCCGCGCTCGGGTGCAATTCTGTCTAATGCGTCCGACAAGTCCCTGCGAACATCCGAGTCGCAGTTCTCGTTTACGGAGAGGGCGGCAGACGTATGTTGTATGAACAAGTTGAGAATTCCGATTTTGTAGTTTTTGATTTCAGGGATAGCAGCTGTGAAAACGTGGGTGATGAGATGGCATCCCTTTGAATATGACGGCACAGCGACCTTGGATTGGTGCCAGGACATTGCAAGTCAGAGTGAGAACACCCGATCCCGGGGATTTGCGGGACTCGGATTCACCACCAGGTTTTCGTTGACAGAATAGCCAGCAGACGTTGCAGCAAGCGGATTCCCGCGATGCCAGCTAGCAGCCCTCTGAATGGACCACAGGTTCTATTTTCTGAACAACAATAGCCGCGTACTTGGTGACCGGCGCTAACCGCCGCCCTTGCTCCAAGTGAACACGCGGATTCCCTGTTGACGACTCTGCCACATACTTTGAGAAACAGCGATCCAGGTCCCGTCGATAGGGATCGTTGAAGAAGCCCGTTTCTGCCGCCTTGTCAGCGGAGAGCATGCCGGTTTCTCCTCCTGCGATTCCAAACACATTTTCTTTCTGGGAAAGCCTGTTCCATACCTATACCTCGTCAACCAAGAATCCAAAACCCCATCCAAGGACGTGCGCAATGCCGATATCAAAACGCTCCACCCATCCTCACGCAGAAAAGGCTAGAAAACTGCCGACGGGCGCTGCTCCGCCGGCATCTTCTCCTCAAATACCGCCCTACCGCAGAGCAACTATCCAGGCCGAAAACCCTTCGGCTCGCGGCGTAAATAAGAGGTCGGGTGCGGCTCATGCGATTCATCCGCCTCACGCGTTTGGTTCTCCATTCAATGGCGTGGCATCACCGCCGGACACCCCAGGAATTACACCGGCAACCACCGCACAGCCAGTGCAGGTATGCGAACATCCGCTGTCAAACGGGTTTCCACCAAACGGGGAGCCGGTAAACCTCAATTCTGCTATGATTGCTTCCTTGCAGTCGCAAAACGCTGCGCTGATGCATCGTTTGGACGAGAAAGCAGAGATTATACAAAGTCTGCGAGACTCACAGGCAGCCCTCATCGAAAGAAACGAATATCTGTCAAAGCAGACAGAGAGTCTCAAGAACGAGCTCAAGGGATTATATCACAGATTTGAAAACGTCAAGAACAAAGCGAATATTCTTCTCGCCGACTCCACTCGAGATATTACGGATCTGACGGCTGCGAAATGTCAGCTTGAAGGTATAATTGGCCAGTTACAGCTACAGCTTGCTCAACAATCAAAAGTATCGGCTGCTGCTGTGGATCTCGAAATTGCAAGAGACATCGACAGAAGACAAACCGTCTCTTTAGATGAGTTTCTCCAGTTCATCTATGTCAGGTATCCTCCTCCTCAACCTATACCCAATTTCAACCGAACCCCCGGAAGAGCTGAAGTCGTCGATGCGATCCGAAAGTACCATCCAGATAAACTGGGACGGTTCGGCGAACGAGTGCGACATATGGCGGAAGAAGTCACCAAGGGATTAAGTAGGAGACTGGAGCAATATCGATAAGAGAACGTGTCCGCGCAGGATTGCTGTGTATCATTATATTGCGTATTGTGGACCGTCATTAATGGGTGCATGTCATGTTTGGAATATTCACTTAAAGAAGAGTTATTGTAAGATAGATAGAGTACTGGCTCACTAATGAACAATCAATCATGGTTTCTAGAGGATTATACGGAAATGTTTCTAGACTTTCCTGTTTGGTAGAATGATATCGTAGTGCAATCATTTCAATAGAGTTTAAATAGCCTTAGAGGGCACTAAATTTCCATGTCCCAGCAAACCCCCCGAAAATCAACCTAAACTTTCAGCAAACGTAAATTCTAGATGATGATAACATTTTGACCCTAACCCTAACCTTAACCCTAAACCTGGTCTTGAACGTGGGATATGAGGCCCACCAAGAAGTCCATTGAATCATGGGATTTTTACACCTCATTCAGAAGCTTAGTTTAAATGAAGGTTGGGCTAGGATTAGAAAACATTTCCGAGATTTATCGATAGCAGGGCTTAATAATTGTGGAGATCCAGATTATAGAAAAAGATGTTCCATGGGATTAGGCTGATCATGATCGTCCATCATTCTCTTTGAGCGAATGATTCCTGATTATGCCATGGAATAATCTTTTGATTGCAGCAAGCAAACTCACCTTGATATATATTAAGAGCACTTCCTGGAGTTTAGTAACGTCTACGCGGAATCCTTTTCACTATCAATCTTCTTAATCGAGTTCTCAAATGCAAAAAATCAGTCCTAGAGTTACCATAAAACATTATTTCTTGCACCAAATTATGCGAGAATAGCGTCTCTTTCTAGTCGGGTGAGAGCTCGCAAACACGAAAATCAGTTTTTCTTTCCATCCATCCATCCTCATTCCTTTCCTGTCGATGTCTCGTACCTTCCATCGGACTCTATTGACATACCGAATTGGTCTGATACCAGGCGATGGCATCGGGAAAGAAGTAATCCCAGTACCAAATATCTCCAATTTGCTTAGCTCATATAAAGGCTGCGCAGAGGATCTTCACTGCACTCTCTTCTCAGTCTATTAGATTTGAGTTTGAAAATTTGGCCGCAGGATTCGAAACATTCAAGAAAACCGGTGATGCATTGCCTGATGCCACTGTCGAGAAACTGAAGAGCTGCCACGCAGCATTATTTGGCGCTGTTAGGTAACATGATTAATACAATGAAGAAAGCTATATTTCCAAAGTTCGCCGAGTCATAAAGTGGAAGGGTACTCATCACCAATTGTCGGTTTACGAAAGAAATTGGATTTATACGCAAATATCCGACCTGTAAAATTGACGACCGGAAAAAGGCCAATTGATCTTGTCATAGTCAGAGAAAATACTGAATGCTTGGTATAACGCTCTCCTTTAATAATTCTCAAGTGAAAAGTATATCAAGAAAGAATCCATATCAGGGGAACCGGGATCCCGAGTCGCTCTCGCAACCCGTCAAATTTCAGAATTTGCTTCTCGCAGAATCGGAAAGGTTGCGCTAGAACTAGCACAGTCTCGCTCCAGACGGTTTGGACGCAAGAGTAAAGTAACCATTGTCCATAAATCGAACGTCTTATCAGTTACGGATGGCTTATTTCGTGAATCGGTGAGGAATGTTTATGATGAAGGCGATTGGGATGGAGTTGAGATTGAAGACCAGATTGTTGACTCTATGGTATACAGATTGTTCCGAGAACCAGAGTACTTTGACGTCGTGGTTGCTCCCAATCTTTACGGAGATATTTTAAGGCAGATTTACAGCTTACTTTCACTAATATTGTAGTGATGGTGCAGCCGCACTCGTCGGTTCTCTAGGTCTAGTTCCCTCCGTAAACCAAGGCGAAAAGTTTATCATGGGGGAGCCTGTACATGGATCTGCACCTGATATTGCCGGTCAAGGCATCGCAAACCCAATCGCTGCCATTCGGAGTGTTGCAATGGTCATTGGCAAACTTGGGCATTCCGATCTCGCAGGACGAATTGAGAATGCTGTAGATGAGACAGTTGAAACGGGAATCACCACTCGAGACATGGGAGGCAAGAACTCGACAGAAGAAGTTACTATTGCAATAGAAAAGAAGTTGGCAAAGGCATAGATGTCTAAAATATATCTAAAAGAAATATATATGGTAAAATGAGGGTTAGGCATTGGAGAAAGGAAGATCGGCCGGTGAAACGGATCATTACTTGATTACTTTATCAACCCATTGATTGTAATAAACTGATATAATTTAGACCCTTAATGCACCCCCGTCTATTATAATTGCTTGACCAGTAACATATGCTCCATCCTCTCCACACAGCCAACTGACTGTCCCGGCGACATCTTCCGGTGTACACAACCTCTTGACTAGTAAATTGGACAAGGGAGTATTGTTCGTCTTATCCATGGCTTCTTTCTTGTGAGGCGTCGAAGTTTTACTACTAACATGCTAGGATATCAACAACAAACTAAAATGAATTTACCGACCAAAGGTTCGACAAGCCCTGGACAATAACAATTAACACGAATTCCAAACTCTGCAAATTCAATTGCAGCAGCTTGAGTCAATCCTACTACACCAAACTTACTCGCTGAAAAAGCAGAGTAACCACTCCTCGCCCTGATTCCATCAATACTCCCGGCCCCTATAATAATACCTCCGTTTCTTTGGAGCTTCATATGCCGAGCAGCCACTTGGTAGCATATAAAAACTCCTCTAAGATTTACGGCAATAATTGAATCGAACTCATCCAACGGAGTATCTAGGATATTGTTGTATGCACGCATTGCAGTATTTGCAACAAATATGTTGATGTCTCCAAGTAATGCATATGTTGATTTAATGAGATTTTGCAGAGATTGTTCGGACGAGATATCTCCCGTGATGATTAAGCACCTTCGATCTTTAATAAGTTTTCTTCCAAAGAAATGTATTCTGGCACCCATTTTCCGAATCTCGACTCCCAAGGCTTCCAAGCCCTCCCGTTTCGATGAAAAATCAAATATCGCCATGTCGTTTCCATCTTTAGCCAGACGTAAGGCGATTGCTCGACCGATTCCTCGAGAGGCACTGGTAACGATAGCTACTGGCATCTTGAAACCAAATATGGTAGAGCTCAAGTTCGAGACTCTCACTGGAGATTGACTTTCCCCATTCCGTTAGAACGGTGCTCGGGAAAAATAGTGCGATAATATCGATTATGGTATCTTTCCCGTTAAATGCCATTCCACTTGTGTTTTTATAAGGAGCTGGGGCAGTGCTTCTGTTATATCGAAAGAGTTATCTCTGTACACGCAATTATGGTACCTAAAACGAACGAGGTGTGACAGGGTATCGAAATATTTCTCAAAGGTCAATAACCTCCAAAGTATTCAAAGAATCGAAGAAAAGGGTAAGGTTTGAATGCCGGAACCTCGAGATGTATAGATTCTCGTGAGTATTCCGGAATCCGTTTCCAACATCTACTGGGCGTCATTCTTTGTAATGCCGATCCTTCATACGACACAACGCCAAAGATTCACGACGTTAGTTTGATTCTCAAAAAAAGAATATCGGTTGCTAAAAGGGGTTTTCGATTGAATTAATCGAAGACTCGTGCATGGTTTTCTGAGCACCTTTCCGTGGCATTGCATATTTACCCTGCAAATTGACACGAATAGACAAGCTGACAGACATTACAACTTTTTTCAGAATTTTCTCCGAGCCAATTTCGCTAGTTCAACGTCATGAGTCGAATGATGCCCGATTTGAAATTTTAAATTACGCAAGGGAGTCTCACCATTCGACCAGTTACCATCCCATGACAAATAATGCAGTCCAAATTAGACCAGCAAACATGACGGGAAAAGTTCTTTCTAGAAAAGAATTCTTGGCCATATGAGAGTGTGTCTTTTTGTCATGTCAAAACAAATACCACAATTCTTTAGGAGATTTCCTCTGTGGCACGAAAATGCACCGATTTTCTCTCGCCTTCAGCGTAGGAATTCCACCAGCACATGCCGATAAGGAACTCAGCACGTAGACGAACCGACCTGGAATGGAAATTCTAAAAAGTCCAAACGTTCATGGACTTGCCAGTCTTATCGCAACGTGATATATCTTCGCTGCACGCTTGAAGTCTAGCCAGTCTACTTTAGCTAATGATAGTCTATCACACGATGTATTACAGCCTTCTAAACACGATGGCGTGTAGAAGTAGAAACTACAAACTTGGACATATGGTTGGCTTATCCGTGCTTAGTACAAATCACTGCTTGGCTGGTCAGCGTCCCTCCTTCATATAAATATCGTTCCTCCCATCTTCAATTATCTATTCTTCACACCTTTCAATTTCTAAACTGTTCACTGTTCATTTCGCTATGTCTTCCAACTTTCGAGGATTGAATGGACCATTAATCATCGCTAAAGGTGGAGACACCCCACAGTTTGGTCGATTTCCCTTCGAAATACGCATGCATAAGTCAGCCTTGAATATTCCTAGAGGCTTAGTCTTGGAAGAGGAAATGGATATGGAAAGCGAAAAAGAAGAAGACACGAACCTCGCTCTATCTGATGTTGCTGGTACAAATAATGATACAGAGGTCTCGGTGTCACCCTGGGTGAATACACAAATACCGCGACATACGGTTTATCCGTCGTGCTCAACGAATCGATCGTCGGAATCTACATATCACACCAATGGTCTCGGAACTTCGAATGCTCATATTGAATCGATTTCGGTCACGATGGCTTCCTATAACGCTCATTTTGAGGAGAAAAGAAAACCCAGTCCTTGGAGACGATTTAAACAAGCTCTATCATTTCGTAGACGCATATCCTGGGGATCCAGTATCTCATCAAGTGAAAACTTGGCAAGATAAAGGCTATTACGTTTACATAATCGGGGGTTTCCGGGGAGGTTGGCATGGTTTATCGGTTGTAGAGGAAGATTTGGTTTTTGTCAAAGTGAATAATAACTGAGGTTCCAATATGATTTGCATAAAGTATTGTTTTATAAGTGATTGGGATGAGTTACCGAAATTCGTTCTCACTTTGATTAATTTTATTTACCGCAACTGGATCTCCGAGTCGCCTTTACGCTCGGTTATTCTCTATAGCTACACTTAGACCCGATTTACTCTTACGACCTACAATAGTTTTCAAACGACATATTCCCTTTTATGGGCTCGAGATTCTGGTTTGGAAATTCTTAAATATCTGAAGACCACGAAATGTGAGTGGACACTAAATTCAGGGATTCTCGCAGGTTTTCCTAAGCTACGGAGCTTATGTGGTGCGACATCAATACTGTGAAAATACTTCTCTTAGTTCTATTAACTGGTATAATCCCATCACAGATATCACCGTTCGTTGTTCGTCCGGCCGCACAATTACATAAGATTCGACTATCAGTGTATATAGATTTGCCTTTCCTAGTCACTATTGGCAAACACATCTATTTTAGCGAGATGCTAAAGTGGTTGGTGGTAAAGCGGCGCCTGAGATAGTTAGTCATCAACAAGACCCCGGTTGATTTTTATAGATCAAAGTCTCGAACCTGAAATTAGTTTGTGGCGGAGTGTGCTGAGAAATGGTCATTAATGAGACACTCCGGCTGATAATTTTTATAGATCGAAGTCTCGAACCTACCCAAGCATAGCCAAGTTGTGTTGAACTGCCTGCAAAAGGATCATCAAATCTTTTTCTCACCTTTATATCTACCTGATCTCCGATACTAATTTTAAGACGAGCAAATAAAAGCAACGATAGCTTCATTTAACGATTACATATTGTCCGTCTTAATTTTGGTAATCAACAATCGTCTGTTCCAGAAGGCAGCGTGTCATAAAGAAATGCTAAACTGAGGATTTTCGCCTAATACGACACGATCGGGACTCCTCATTCAAGCTCCCTCCTCCCCTCACCCTTCACGATTTTTATAATCACCAATCTCACTTACAATTCACTATCCTGTACGGTTCTGCTTCCAACGTCGGTTCTCTGTCTTCTCGAGAGTATCTTTGTACCGGGAGTATGTGGGCGTGCTGATGAGTCACCGTATGTAAACGGGGCTTAGCTTAGCTTTTCCTTTTTCACCTACAGCGTGTACTGGAAGGATGTATGTTGTGTTCTGCAAATATATAGAATAGTCCCCCACCCCTCTTTCTTGATAACAAAATACCAAAGATCAAAAAGAACAACCTTAAGAAGCCTACCCGCTATTACCCACCCATTTAACAACAACCAACACTCACTCTATTCCCATCATTGTCTCGACTATAAATAACCCTTGGAACGGATTCTGCGCGACAAGCACGACCAGTCCCGCAGTTTCACCCGACAAACAAAGAAGGTCGCCTGTACTAACCCACCGGTTGAACTATAATTATTTCGATTCTTATGTTGGGAATTTTGCTCTGAATTCATAGTAGGGTGTTACACATGGATTGATGTATCCCCATGACCGGAAGTCATTCGATGCAACTAACTACTTCCTACATATCTTATTCAGCCGTGAACTTGTTTTAACTCTGATGGGAATTGTAACTAATATTATATTGGTTGTAATGGCATAATGGGACCACCGAAAGATCCTACTGTTATACCGGTACGAAAAGTATAAATAGAGAGGAAATGTAACGGTACGAGAATCGAGCCGTTGCGTTGTAAGAAAGAACAAGAATCTAATCAACAAGACCTAACCCTGCCATTGTAATGATGGGGTATCCAAAAAGATCCTTCATTTTCTGATCTTTTTATTCCGATCAAAGTTGGGTTGTTCCAAGCCTCCTGTGGACCAAACAATTCCCGCGAATGCAGCAACCCCAGCAGCCAAAACACCCCATCCGCCAAGCAATTTTGAAAAGTCGGGTTTTTTGACACGAATACCGTCGCCAAGGATTAGAGATTTCAAAGTCTGCGGAAAGGAAGAAGATTCTGAGGTCGACTCAAGTTTACCGATGCGAGTAGAAAGGCGTATGAGGTAAGCTTCCAAAATCGGATGGTGATCGTGCAGGTACATATAAAGAATATTGTTTGGGAGCGAAATCAAATGAGGAGAGAGATATGCGTATATGATAGCATCGATTGTCGTCGGCATACATGATTAGTCATCGAAAAAAACAGTAAACAATACCTGGTCGTTCCGAAAAGAAGGTCTTGTGTTCCGAGTTTCCATTCAAGACAAGAATAAAGTTCTTTTGCGAATTTCTGGATGGTGACGTCCACTTGCGTGCTGTCCACAACCCTCTTCATCAAGGAAATTCCCCTGTTATCATTTTCGGACTGGTGTAATCCGAATCTCACCAATTTGGTCTGTGCAGATTGAAGTAGTGAATGTGCTGTCCAATACTTTACAGGAAATGGGATTTGAGCAGAAATTTGAGACCGGGTGACAGGGTAATTTTGAAAATTGATGACATGGGTATGTAACTAAAAACACGATCAGCGAAATCAAACAGTACCGTGTCGCACATACTGTTAAAGGTTCCGCAAGGGACTTCACAAAGGAAGAAAAACTTTCGAAGTCAATATATCAGTCGAACAGGGATGATACGCTATTGATTCGGCACTCTGTTTGGCGTCGAGTCTCGAATCGAGATCGAAATATGTCTTCCTGAAATAGGATAGAATGTTTTCGAACCCCTTTAAAAATAGGGTGCCATCAATAAAAATCGGTGGCTCGTCTATTTACTTGAGCAGAGATCCTACGATTGAAGAAAATACCAAATGGCGGTAAACTTGATCTGATGACCTTGACAGGAGCTGTAGATAATGCGACGTAAGCATGAAGAGCAGTGGACTGGGGGGAAAGGTGAGGCGGCAGCGGAGAGATGTACAAAGTTGCAATTATAGTCATTTGCTGTGGTGAATGATCTCCAAGAACTTTGGTGTCGTAACAAAATTGCAGGTAATTAAATGGAACAAAATGAGATGCGTTGTTCGGGAATCGAACCCGAGTCGCGTGCAATCCACAAGATGGCAAGCACACAGTATACCACTAACCCAACAGCGCTTGAGGGTTGCGGAATGAATGGTTGCATGGGAATATGACGTGAGGAGCAAGGAAGAATAGGCAGATTTGCAACGGCATATTTAGGAGGGAGTACAGAGACTGTGCCTCGAGATAATAAATAATGAATCCGTATTTATATTTTACCGCTTACTTCACTATAATGAAGGAATACTAGTATACTTCAACTTATGCGCCGATTTCTCATAGAATTCTCGTAGAACACAACACAAAGTAGGATATATTAACGCCAAATCAAGCCTCAACCCAGTGGAAAATGAATCGACGGTAGTTCTTCTGGAGAGCAAATATTCCCCATTTCTACTCCGGTGGTATAGCTGGCTGACCATCTTCCTGGACATGCTCGGCGGGTGAAGGATCCGAAGAAATCTGCACACGAATCTCGGGGGGTGTTTGTCCTGCAGGAAATCGCAAACTTTCTAGGCGAACGAGCATTTCAAGACCTTCTTCAACGCGTCGCTGTATGATATGCATTATTCTGATCCGTTCGGAGATAGCGAATCGGGAATCGCGTTCCATTCTTTCGAGCTGCTCCGGCGACATTTCCCCTGGAGGGGGAGCATTAAGTGGGATGACCGCCGGAAGAACGATGTGGGTGTTTTCTACTGAAGGGACTGGTTGAACGGGGATCTGGGTTAGTTCTTCTCTTGCGACATTCTGTGGTTGTTCCTGATTAATTTGGTGATTTCCTGGGTGGACCATTTGTGGTATCGGTGGTAAAAATTGTCGAAAATTCTCCGGAATCCGAAATTGCGCAAATGGATTTTGAGGGACATTTGCAGGCTGTTGTTGCTGTGGATTGGTGAGATCAGGTCTTGGATCTTCGATTAAACTCCGTCGACTAACTAATCAATGCTGTAAGAAAGACAAAAACAAACCAGATAGGACAACTTTGAACTCTTTCCAACCAGCCTCGAAGACAGCCCAAATGAAGGACGTGTCCGCAGTTCAACTTTTTCGGGCGCGAATCTCCTTCGTCATGAAGTCCCATAGTTTCCCTACAAACGATACAGGTATCGTCTTCGGGAAGAGAAACTGCATCGGGATAGCGAGTTTCCATATCTTTGGTCGCTTTTCGATAACGAACATAACCCAATAGCTGGGAAAGGAATTGTCTGGAAGCAACGTACACATCTCGAAGGATATGGATCGGAAGGCCGTAGAATTGCAACAAGGTGAGAAAGAAGCCGATGTATAATACAAGGTTGAAGAAAGACGAGATCAGGCTCAGATGGATCTGGTATAATGATTTTGGGCGTGGAAGACTGGGTGAGAGAAGGGTGAGTAGATACTGGGCAAAAGTGGAAAAGAGCGACACGAGGAGGAGCGTAAACTGTTTTTTGTGGTCAGAATAGGCGCGGCGAGGCAGGAGCCATACCTCAAAGAGAAACATGATGGCTATACTGGGTCCGTATTTCGCAATACCAACAATTGCATGGCTGATGGCGGAGCAGTCGATCAGCGCGAGAACTGTGCTGGTGGTGAGGATCCGGACATGAAATCGAGGTGGGACATGCGGCAGCTGGTCGATCTGGCGGTTAGGTGGCTTTATCACAATAGGTAAAAGCACCGAATCTACACGATCACGCAGAAGCCAGTGAAATGCTTTCGCAGCAAGAAGTCCGGCAAATGCTACAACAGCAGTTGGACGCACATCTTCGCGAAAAACAGTCATCGCCAGTCCGGTTTCAGTCAGCGAAAGCCACGCACGCTCATGCAAATGCTCCGTTTCAATAGCCCGCAGTCCTCCAAAAAGCAGCCGCTGGGCGGTTACAACTGCCAGCAGAAGCATCGCCAGTGCGCTGTTGGTCAGCACCAGCAGGTGCAATGACGATGATGAAAGCTGTACTGCCGCACTGTAGAAATTCGGCCGAGAAATTAGCGACGAGAGTACACTGGCCGCAAGCAGCGCCATAGACGTCTAATATCAGTTTCAGCACAGAGAAATTTAAATACCGAAGCGTAGATAGCCAGTCGCATTTTGTGGGAGATAAATTAGAACGGCGATTGGTTTCAGGATGGTGGTGGGACAAATACACGTGATACTCAATCCTTAATCCCTTATTGGGCATATTTCGTCAACAATCTATCCGAACAAACAGCCGCTACGAACACCATCTATCCGAACAAATGGCGACTATGAATGCCATATTTTGCTACCGGAACACACATTTGTTTGAACAAACCTGTTATTCTGTGGCATCCATGTATAAGCATGTAATTGGTACTACATAGCTGTCAGACTACAAGGATGAGGATCAAGATGATACATAAGCAAATACCCTCGGGTATGGCTTACTCTAAGGATATACCCCTCGGGTATACTCTTACCAATACGGCAATACTGTACCAACTAGGTAAAGAGGCTTGGAAGAGATTTTGTATATAAAGATGGCTGTTAGACTTACCTAGCCAAGTACGTTTACTTAGGCTAGTTGTACCACTTGGTCTTATCGTACTTCTAAGCGCATAATTTACACTTACCATTACGGAAGGAAGGCCTGCAATGATATTGCGACGTTTTAATTTGTATTATAACAGGTAGAGAGTCGCTCATACCTAGCCAAGCTCAAGTCACTTAGGCTAGTATAATAAAACCTGGTCTTATTCTTCTGAGAGGCCCATTAAATAACCAAATCGTGTTGTTGAGGGATTTATAACCAGACTTGCTAACAAGTAAGCAAGCCCAATTCTGGACTTTGGACTTGCTTGCTTGCATATTTCAGGCCTTTGGACTTGCTTGCTTGGACTT
>LXFE01002511.1:215-13444 GCA_001929475.1 Neolecta irregularis DAH-3 | reverse complement strand
AGGTATCCAAGGCTGCTCCTGAACCCAGGATATCACCATCTGCTGAAGTCTCCAGCAAAGCAGCTGTTGGTATTGACTCGCTTATTGCGGGAAATAGCAAGGTCGATGAACGCACCAGTGTAAAAAGAAGTATCATTGGCCGGTTTTGCGTGATTGGAAAAAATGTCAAGATCACAGATTCGGTTATAATGGACCATTCTATAATTGAAGACGGGTATGCTTGCCGCCCAATGTCGCGGACTAACCAAAGGGTGCGGCTTGAAGGATGCATTATATGTCGAGGAGCGAAAATCGGCTCAAAGTCAAATCTAAAGGACTGCGAGATTGGTGCAGGATTTCAAGTGGAAAGTGGAAGTAAGCCTATCTCTTCAGAGAACTTGCTGATATTATAGTGAATGCGAAGAACGACCAACTAGTGAAGATGGTTGAAATTATTGATGCATAAATAGTTGTGAAAAGTAGTCTTAGATTGTACAGATATACTCCTCATGGTCGCTCTCCAACCTGATGTTGAAAATAGTACTCCACATTTATGAGGGTATGGCGCGCGGGTGTTTCAATTTTTGACTCTGCTTGCATAACCTATCGACTAAAATTCATCATGGTATCTAAATACGTCTTCCCACAAATTGTTAGGGAGCTACGTTTTCACATATGTCAAAGAGGCAATAAGAGCTCTGGAGCGAGGTAGTGCCATGTCATCTTTTGCTGATCAAAGGCAATTCCTGAAGAAGTCATTTCTATTGATGAAGAAACATAATCCCGACATTCACATCCTGATCCGCGAAGCTTCTGGAACGCCAGCTCGCGCAATCGCTCGGTTCGGTGCGTCAAGTGACGAATTTCTAGAGTTCTAATATGCTCAGAGTTTGGAAAAGAATCCCAAGTCATTCTTGATAATCTCATAGAAAAGGAGTGCGAAAAACAAGTCGAGAAACTCATCAATCAACAACAATCAGAGGCGATTGCAAGTTCCTCAGGCTGATAGATTGTGCATTAATTATATATTTTGTTTTCGCTTGGTATTCAAGGTTCATATAAATACGAATAGAATCGGCAAGACCAGAAAAAATTAACAGCTTAGAGACTGACAAAAGAGCGGCCGTGGGCCATACTTCAAGAAAAAAGAATACCAAATCCTCAAACGCCTGAAATTACACTAAATGTCCTCTTACATCACCAAACATGAGTCCGTATCACGCCGAACTTGTGCTCGAGTCACCTGAGCTGGTCGCTTATATGTATTACCGGACCTTTTTAGCTCTGCGAGACGGTCTTTTGCATCCTTCTGCTGTTGACCTAACTTTCAACAGAGGGCACGAAAAGTGGCATGCTCACTTGCTGCTCTTACATACCACTTCTTCGCCTGCTCGAGATCTGACTGACAACCAATACCAACCTCGGTGTAGTATCCAACTGCAAATTCAGCTTTAGGGAGGCCTGACTATTAGCATAAATCTTTTGAATACATTGAAAACCTTGCTCAGCAGCTTTTCTTGCCCATAAATATGCTTCTGTATCGCTTTGTTTTAAGCAATCTGCACCTGTAAGATACCATCCGCTCAGAGCTAGCTCGCTTTCCGAGTCGCCTTTCTCGGCTGGAAAATCAGCAAATGAAATGCAAATGAAATGTACCCGCTCGTGTATACCATGCAACACTCCGTTTTGCGTCCATCGGACAGCCCAGACTGCCATACTCGAAACAACATCCTAATTTGAACATAGCAGGGGCATAGTATAGCTTCGCAGCCTCCATAAAATGTTTAAAAGCTTTCTTTTCATTATGTTGAAGGCCAAATTTGCTTGCATCAGGTCTCTCGAAGAGCAGTCCCATCTCATGTAGCGCATGTGGATTATTGATGTCAGCTTGACTAGCGGCCTTCGTAAGCCATGATACTGCCGTTGAAAAATCTCTTTCTTGGTTAAGAAGACCATTAAGTGAAATCATCCCCAATTTGTACAATGATGCAGTATCGCCCAGAGATGCGGCTTGGCGATATGCGGTAATAGCTTTTGCTAGATCTTTCTTGGTCCCAGCGCCAACTTCATAACAAACTGCCATTCGATATGCAGAGGCAGCATGCTGAAGCTTAGCTGCAGAATGGTATAAATGAAACGCTTTCTCGTGGTCGATCTGTAAACCCATCTGGCCATTTCCATGGCAATTCGCCAGGAAAAACATAGCTTTGGGATACGGTTTATTACCAATCTATAGCGTCAGTATTACAAGGCCCAAAAGTTATTCACATGTGAAACAAGTCTTTTGACAAGTCTCTGAGCTTCAGTGGTATAGTTCTCTCGGTTCCTACGAATTTGCTTGTCATCGGCTCGACCTCCATCATCTGCCAAGACAATAGCAGCTTCAACCAATTTTTTGGCATAGGTTAACATAAGCCCTTCGTCGTTAGTAACTCTAACTCTTTCGTTCAAGTCGGCGAGCTCTTGCTTCGTAACTGGAGGGGGAATTGCAACAGGCTGAGGAGGTAGGAGAGAATCTTTGGATTTCGATGACGTTCCGGAATGATGTCTCTGTGGGGCAGGATGAGGTGAAGCATTTTGACTGATCAGAGATCTCTGCTGATGGGGGTCTAATCTAGGCTTGGGCTGAGATTTTGGCAATTGACCAATACGAATCGGAGGGGGATGAACAGGTGGAACTTGGTGAGAAGGTGGAGCTGTCATGGAAAACTGAGGAGGACTTGGAGATTGAAAGTTCGAATTTTGATAATCCTCTTGAGAAGGATGATAAGGGTGTTTCAGGGGCAAATCATGACGGACTTCCCCTGAATATGCACCGCCTACATGAGGAGCATTATACGGAGGTCTTTGAGTATCATATCGCTCAGGAAAATAGCTGTTTTCGTGCCGATATTGAGTTGTGTAGTCCGGATGACCATCATATGGGTGTTGTTTGTGCAGCGGAGGCGAGTGATTACCGGAGGACAGGTGCAAATGCTCCGGATAAAACTGGTTGTTATATTCATTCGTGGGGTGATAATGCTGTCCTGGATTTGGAATATGATGATCTGGCCAATCTTGCCGCGATGGACGTATGGAGCCACCAGCGGTTCGAGGTCTAGACTCGTTCGGGTGGGAATGTGGTTCTGATGGACGTAAATCTGGCGAAGGAGTGTAATTCCCATAACCATGTTCTAGAGGCACGTCGTCTCGACCATAGTTTGGGCGACTGAAGTTTGCATTTGCTCTGGAAGGGCCAGATATCTGAGGAGGGTATTCCATTATTTTTGAAGGAATAGGGGGAGGGTATTTTATTGAGGAAAAGTCTTCGTGTGTGTGCAAGACAGGCCGATGCTCTTCTCTCATAGGCGGCGGAAGTTGTTGTGGATACTGTTCATCTGGTTGGCCATAATAAGCATTGTTGATAGTTTCGCCTTCATGATGCTGCGGATAGCTTTGATACTCATCATATCCATAACCATCCCGGTGATGCTCTTGCTGAAACGCTCGTTCTTGAAAATTTGCCCGTGGATTTTGCTTCTGGGGATGTGAGTTGTCTTGGAATACCTCATTATCCGTCATTCGAAGGCGTCTTACTCCCCGGTCTAATTCTTGGGCAGATGCCATCGTCTGGTCGTAATATTGGCAGTCCATTGGTACCTGCACTTTTGTTATTAAAAGGAATTTTGATATCAACAAACCGAATATTGACGGTCTTGCTCGCGACGGCCCTCCCCAGGGTTCCTTGAAGTATGATATTTTAGATGCTGCTGCCCAGCAGCTGTTGGTTGCATCCTATCAGGGCGTTCAGCTGTTTCATGCCTCCCTTCATTTCCACAATCTTCATGTCTGCTCATGTTTCGATGTGGCCCACCTAGACGGCATAAATCGGGCGAGGTAGAGTGGTTACCTTTCCGAGGCCCCTTTCCATCCTCGTAGCCTAGCGGGGTGAGCTTAGAGACGTCTCAGATAGCCTACCTGGAAATGCAGGAAATGCATTATCTTGATTAATCATCATGTGCTTTGAGGGAGCAGACACTGGTGTTCGAGAATTGTTTCTCTGCCGGTCTTTGGAATTTGGATATTTTTGTGCTGGATAATGGCCCTCGTTTAGAGGTAATGATCCTTGAATAGGACCAGAAGGGTTTGAGCCGTTATGCCGCGAGACGTGACGCGGAGGACTCTGAATATATGGACGGGTATGGTTTTGAGTTTGTCCGGGCCTAAATTGCGTTCTTGGTGGATATTGCTGCATATTGAAAAAGGAACGAAGTCTAATACGCGAATATTCGATCAAGGCTTAAAGTACACTATAAAAGAGTAGAGTACTCTAAAAAGGTCATCTGATAACGAAAGACTGGTAGGAAATCAAAGATCCTAACCACTTCCCAGGCTATGTGGCGGCCCGGAAGCACGAAAAGAGATAGGGGTTTAAGGTGTATGGCGAAGGTGGTTATTTGTGGTAGTTGGAGGGGATTCGCCTCCCGTGGCGTCGCTTTTGAGTATTTTCAGCGCTTTCCCAGTGCCTTTTTATTGCTTTCATGCCCAATTGGAACATCATCACTCGACAGGCGATATTGGGGTCCGTGATTATGAGCTTCGGGTGGGGTTTAATGCGTTATACGGTGCCATCTCCAGACCAAATCGTCGAGGTATCACTAGTTTGAGAGAGAAACCTGATTTTAAAGAGATTCTCGCCAGAAGTTAGAGAAGAATATGAGCGAAAAAAGGAGATGCGCCAACGCGAGTATCAAGGTTTTCTCGACACGGTCAAAGAAAACGCAGAAAGCGGTCGGCCGGCTTGGCAGGTGGTATCGCCTGAATCATTTGATCAAAATGATACAACAAGGTCGTAATCAGACAGATACATTCACGTCTTCAAGAGAGAAACGAAAGCAAAGACACTCTGGCATTGATCAGCCATATCTCAGAAATTGTCTTTTATTGTTGCTTTCATGTCATAATACATCCTTTGCAGAATTCTCCCACTGTCGGAAGCATTGGGGCACTCATACCAATAGAATACTTATGTCTATTTACTCTGGGATTTTTCGCACATCAGAAATTAATATTGCAGCTCTAATTGCTCAGGACAGTAATAAAAGCAGCCTTCAAGAAATGCTTATCATGTTCGTGTTACCCTCGTACTCGTCTATCAGAGCACTCCAGGATGCGACAAATTAGTTGGCATCTAAGCACTCAAACACCTGAGAGCAAACTTGCAGGTTTCTTGGCTTAGGGATAATTTACTAGTCTGACATGATTCGTCCATAACATTGTTCTTCTAAAGCGGCTCTTGGCGCAAGGACTCTAAGATTTTGGAGGCAATAAAGGCTTTAAATTCCAATGTTAATTCTTCTTAAATTTTCTGTCAACCATGCCACACGCTGTATCCAATGGTAAATCTATAGGAAAAATTGAGTCGAGAAAAAAAGAGAATGGAAAAATTGTGCTGTCCTTGTGATAAGTTCATCTGTATAATTTCTTTTGCTCCAATTTCGAATGTTTGGCAACCTTAAACTTGAAGATTTCTTTTGTACTCTCGTAAGATCGATTCTATGACTGCCTTCCTAGTGACTCCTAACTCTACTATTAAACAAAAAAAAGATACCCATTCTGGATTAATGTTCTTTTGCAACCAATTCAGAAGCTGATTGCAACCAAGATTATTTATCAGATCCGAGCTTGCTTGAACAACACCCCGGGTAATTACTTAGGGAAAGCAATTACAGTGTCTTTTAGATCCTTAAATTTCTTCGCCTCGGTATCGGTGTCAGTCCCACCATCCTGTATTGGTCCACCGTTTGAAGGCATGTCAGGCGGAGAGATGATCTGGTCACTGGATGGTACTTCTGCGGGGACAACAGTAGTATCTCCAAAATACTCTTCCCCGTCATCATGAAGATCACTCACCTCGGCTCCTTCACTCATCGACCTTTCGACTTGGGGACTTGGTTCTGTAGACCTGGTCTTTGGCGCTTCTGAAAATATACTCCCTTCCTCGCTTTCTCGGTCTCGTCTATTGATTACCTGGACAAAGCTCATATATCGGTCGTCGGGACATGCGGAAAGCATTGAATTGCTTGGAAGAATCCTGGTAAATCAGATAAACAGATCACCGCTTCTATTACCCCAAAATTTCTTCGCTGTTCCGCTCAGGCGTAACATCAGGAACTTCAAAGGGATTATGACCTCTAGTCATCAAGTCGTCCATCCCACCCCCGCTCCAGCCCTTGCGAGCAATCCCTTCGTATATCTCGACTTCTGCACGAACGAGGATGGAATTGCGGTCGAGTACTCGAGACCAGGTGGTTTCAGCTAGATTTAGGGCGCCATAGAGATAGTCGCTCTTGAGACGTTCTAAATCATCGACTTGATGAGTAAGGTCCATCAACTCTCGTCTAAAAATGGCTAGATCTGAATTAGTCAGTCGAATTTACAGTAAAGCATTACTTCGGTGCTTCTTCTTAGCGAATTTGAGGTATTCCATTTCCTTGAGACGTAAAGTCAGATTCTTTGTTTCCATATCCTTTTTGAATTTGTCGTCGCGTTCTTGAATTACAACACGATAATAGTCCAATCCATCAATGAGGGGTAATTCAATGTCGCGATATATTGTTTCGCTCAGGATTTGATGATGGTTTGAGATCAGGAAATGTATTCCAGAAGCTTTGAGGAGACCATCAGCACTGTCTCCGGAGCCTTTGCATCTATAAATCCTCAGGCAGTCATACTTCAGCTCGAATACCTCGCGCACGCTTCAAGAGAGTGAGCAAGTCCACTTGCCGCAGCAGACAAAGTTGCCAGTGCGTTGCGAAATACTTTTGTCGAACGAAGTAGGGCTTCATAGCTCTGTATGGACGTGCTCAAGTCTGATTTTGAAATGATAGTGGCAGGAGGCCTTGGCACAGGCGGTGTACTATATATTGAATCGATCTGATTGGTCGATATGACTGAGAAAACTGGCGAATTGGGCAAAGTTGGTAGGTAGTCATGATATGCGGAAGTATTCATAATATTGGCGATGAGATATAATCGAATGGTTTAATTGCAACGACCGACTGGGGGAAAAGGGATTAAAAGGCTTGGGAATTCTTTCTGAAGCTCTTAATTTGCTAATCCAATGCTGATATTTGTCCAGTGGGGTTTTTGGATGCCGAGCCCGAGTTTATCCGGTTCAACCAACCTTCGACCTCACTTCACCTAGACTCCCCTTTAGTCCCTTTCCACCACCATAACCATTGCTTCTGTATGGGCAAAATATGCCCGCTGTATGTATCACAGAAGTCGTTTCTAACGGCCCAGCCGTCAATATCTCCTAGCGACCGCGAGCACATCCGCCGTGCCGTACCCCAGGATAACAACAAGATCATCGCCGCCTCAGTAGCTCGTCTCTACGTAGCCCACCCATTCCCAAACAAATGGAGATATACAGGGCTTTGTGGGGCTGCGGTATTTGCATTCGACAAGACAAGCAATACATCCTTTTTAAAGTTGGTCGATCTAATGGTGAGAGAACAGGCTGGTTTCCGATTTGACTGACCATTCAAATAGAGCGGTAGAGGTGTTTTATGGGACCAGGAACTTTATGAAGGGTGTGAATATAACCAGGATCGGACGTTTTTCCATTCATTGGAAATTGAGGTCTGGCTTTGAATGTGATAGGTACATTCTTAATCTGCAGAAATGCCAAGTAGGTTTATCCTTTTCCGAAGAGTCAGAAGCTTCATCCTTCTATAACAAGGTACAAAAGAATTTATCAACTTGTACTACCTCCCTGTGAATCAAACTCATTCTCTCGTAGTCAAAGGGTCGAAGAAAAATCAGACTTCTCAGCTATCCAAAAAGTCTAAGGGTGACATCGATCGTTCAAGCATTTCTGGCCCGGTTGATTTTCGCCGCGTCTCGCATATTGGCTTTGATGCTGACAAAGGGTTTACAATTGATAGCTCTGATCCACAATGGAGTAGTCTACTGGCTCAGCTCGATGAGTTGGGTATTAGTCGAGTAAGT
The DNA here is from genome assembly GCA_001929475.1 of Neolecta irregularis DAH-3. NCBI lineage: Eukaryota > Fungi > Ascomycota > Neolectomycetes > Neolectales > Neolectaceae > Neolecta > Neolecta irregularis. The sequence continues at coordinate 5,473 of LXFE01002511.1, read as the reverse complement.
CTCTTTTTTTAAATTTGCAAATTATAACATACCATAGGATCAAATTGAGCAAAATGCGGATTTCATCAAAGAATTTGTTGCTCAGAACGGTGGAGCAGAAGCTCTTGCGCCTCCCTATGAACCAGAACCAGAACAATTACCTGCCCAGACTTCTCCCAGACTAAGACCAGTACCCCCTCCTGTTCCCAGAAATTCGCGAAGAGGACCACCTCCCCCAGTTCCCTCAAGAGGATCTCGTCGATATTCCTTATCAAATGAGATTCCTGCTCAAGATTCATTGAATCCTCCAAGGAACATCAGCCCACTTCCACCATTGAATACTCCAAGAAATGCCAGTCCAATTCCGCCTCCACCCAGCTTTCAAGGGCCTGCGAGACCACCAAAGGTTCCTCTGCAGTCTCAGAATGGAGCTGCACCTCCTCCACCCAGATTTCCTGTTCCTCCTCCTTTTGAGAGAACATCTTCGCTGGCTTCATCGGCATCACAACGACGAAATCAAGTACCACCACCTGTTCCATTGAGACAGAGAGGAGCACCGATTCCACCGAAAAGCAGCAGTCCATCTATTCCGCATCGTATACCTGTCAATGGATCTACGACATTTCCCGTTCCTCCATCGTTTGCAGAGCAGCCTTCGGCGTCACCTCCACGTCGTATTATTTCTTCTTCAGCAGAGGGCCATGTTTACCAACAAGCCGTCCCACTACGGTCTGTACCTTTACCTCCGTCTGTCCCAAGCGGGACATCTATACCAAACAATGGCCCGCCCATCCCTCATCCTCCCCTTCCTCCAATGTCAAATGTCGCAATAGCAGCTCCTCCCCCTCCTCCCCCTCCTCCAGTGTCAAATGTCACAGCGGCTCCTCCTCCTCCTCCTCCCCCTCCTTCAATGTCAAATGTCACAGCAGCTCCTCCTCCTCCTCCTCCTCCCCCTCCAATGTCAAATGTCACAACAACAGCAGCTCCTCCCCCACCGCCTCCATTGCTGAATTCAGCCTCAACAATATCTTCCATACCCTTGGCTCCACCGGCGCCTCATTTACCAAATCGTGATCATGACTCTTCTTTTTCACCTCCAAAGATTGATGTTTCCATGCCTCCAGGCCGTGCAGATCTGTTGGCAAGTATTCGAAGCGCTGGTGGAATCGGTGCTTTGAAGAAGGTTTGACTGTTTATTTGAAAGGCTGATCGATCAGGCTAAAACAAACCCTGAGAGGCCAGTTCGTACCGTTTCAGGAAATACTGCAGCTGGCGGAGGAAATCAGGATTTGTCCAATGCGTTGGCAATGGCATTGAGTGCAAGAAAAGGGAAAGTTGCCCACAGCGGTATGTCTTTTTTCTCTTATGATGCTCTGATAGCGTTTAGATGATGAGGATGAAAAAGATGACGATTGGGATTAAGTTACATTATTGAATGCGATGGAATTGGCAGAGCTGCGAACATTGGTTTTTCGGCAGGAAGGTTGTGTGGGCGTTTCTTTCTTGCGACAGTACATTGTCCAATAATCATTTTGTACTTATTGGTACTCAATATAGAACAATGATTGAATGCGACGGATGAATTCACAGAATGAGACACTCGCGATTTCCGTGTATTAGCGTGATGGCATTCAACTACCGGATCTAAGTAATAAATGTTTGAATGGAAACGCCTGTATAGCTGGAAAAGCGAAGGCGTGGAGATCAGCGCTAAGTACAGGAGTTTGAGTTAAAGCTAGTTTGCTGAACTCTGATTATGACACACGGCAGATGGAGGTAAACACAAATGACGGAGATTGTGAACTTTCTATTGAAAATTCAAGACTGGAACTACCATGTAAAGTCTTTGAGGATCCTTCTTAACTTATTAGTTTCCTGCTGGTCGTTGAACCTGGCTGATGCGTTTATTTCTTTTTATTTGTTTTACTGTTACGTCGAAGGAAATTGTAAGTGTTGAAACTCTATCAATTCCCATAACCACTATTGCCATCATCACGCTCTCCCGATTCTCTATTGTAAGAATACGAGGTATATTCCTATTAATATGGCAAGTGGCTTAATGGATATTTACGACATTAAATAATACGGTATATAAAGAAGGGAACAACAGATACCTAACCTGAGTTACCTTCATACCACATAGGTTAGACGATTAAACCTAGTCTTATTTGTACCTCAGACGTACCACTTACATTTATCATAATTGTTATAACTATCACCATTAATATCCATATCCGACCGTCGCCGGCAACATACACTCCAGAATTCAAGGTACCACGCAACCTCATTGCCCCAGAATCTAGACAATTTAATGCCATGACTAGAATTCGCAGCCTGTGATGGTAGAGTTTTAGTGAGATTTAGATAAAAAGAAAAAGATAATTAGATTCTTACTAGAACATATCCGCCCCTACAATGAGCAGGTATTGCGGCTACATAGAAAACAGTCACAACTCATAGCAGTCATGCAAATACAAAAAAGAACCAAAAAAGAAATTACAAAATATCCTCCACAAGAGTAGCTGTATCTTCCCACATGCCCGTCATATCCCCTAGGTCTAGCTCAATGCAAATCAATCGAAGACTGCTTGTAAAGTAACGCTGTGGCATTGGTCGTTCGTCGGGGTACCTTCTTGTGTCTGTACATTTAGGACCCAATACTGCTTTGTTTCATAATGTAGGGTAGAACTGCAAAAAGAGAAATTGGTAGATGATCCATTAAAGGTTAAATAATTGTCGCAATCAAATCCCCATGAATTCGAACCCGGTTTGCCATGGCTAGAATCAAAATACAATGGAGTGATGTTGGTGCCGTCATCTTGATAATTGGTAGAAGCTCCAAGGGCCTCGATGTCGTTGCCAGCCATGTGGATGACCCCAGAAAGTGTATGATCCGGGCAGTTGGATGTGAAATTTGACGCCTCCAAAGGAACCTTTGTTACATTGCCGACATAAAGGAGAGAACCGATGTGAGATAAGGAGATGAAGAGACTATCGTATTCTGACTCGGAACTGTGGGTTTGAAGATGGAAAAGTGGTCCAGGAATTGAAGCGTTGTCGGATCCATTGTCTGGTTCTGGAAGAGCGATTGTGAGGCTGGTTGATAAAATAAGAGCAGCAATGATTGACTTCATGATGATCGGGCGGCTTTTTCTTGGACGGGGAATCAGCTTTTATAGACGCATGAGAGTTGATTTGCGTCACAACAAAAATAGCAATACCAGTGGTGAGCTAGCCGGAAGCCTTATCTGGTGCTATTTCTTCCAAATAGCCGAGAGTGGAAGCCGCAGATTGGGGCATCATTCAGCCTAAACTCGTACCGGAAAAATTGATGGAGTTGCCTAATCTCAAGCACCACCCACCATCAAGCACATGATAAGCACCAAGCAATGGTCACTCCTATTTCTCTGTATATAGTTTTCCCGTATATTTATCCTTTTCTAAATAGGTCACTCTTTACAGGAACGGGGAGCGTTGAGTTTCCTTCCATTCAACACTTGCAGATATAAACAGACCTAGTCTGGTCTCGTTGGCTTATTTGCATGCACTAGAAGAGGACACACTGCCATTGGCTCCGGCGGAGAGCTTCCACCAGTTACAACGAAATCAAAATTCCTCCTAATATTGTAATTTCCCTAAAGCATCACCCTACCGATTTTCCTTCATGGTCTATCTCGAGATGAAATATATTTCACACACCTGGACTCATTCATTCCAGAACCATGGTTTGAGGAAAGTTATGAAAGAGACTGGAGTCTTGGTACAAACGACGAAGGTAATGAGACTTCTGCTATGCCACTACAGATTTCTCCGGTTCCTTTTATTATAGCCCTATGTCTCGTGAAAGGGCTGATGATAGAAAGGATGTAGAAGATTCTACTAGAACTCGTATCAAGGGATCACTCTTTCAATGACTCAATGTCACGTGCTGTGAACAGTCACAAAAAAACCTTAAACCCTCAAAGGATTGCCTCTCTCCCCACCTTCCAAGGAAAGAAGTCCTTCAACAGTGCAATAAGCTTCACGTTGATAATGTATTTGTCCGCACTGTTTAACTGGAGTATGTTTATTTTGCGTAGTAGCCATTACCATGGAGGCTAAACTAGCAAAATTACAAGCATCCGTGCGAATCGGTATGAACCCGTAGACGACCTCGACGTCGACGCTGATTGGATCAGGCGGAAAGGGAACGCCGCGAAGGAAGATGAAGAAGGTTTACAAAGCGAGTGGTGGAGACGATAAGAGATTGCAGACGACTCTGAAAAAGCTGAATGTTCAACCTATTCATGGAATAGAAGAAGTGAACATGTTCCGGGATACCGGAAATGTTCTTCATTTCAGCGCTCCAAAAGGTAAAGATATTTATTTCCTTGTAATGATCTAATTCTGTTTTAGTCCATGCCGTAGTTCAATCAAACACATTCGCAGTCTATGGAACCGGCGAAGACAAGGAATTAACTGAACTGGTGCCTGGGATCCTGAACCAATTAGGACCCGATTCCCTCGCAAGTCTACGAAAGTTGGCTGAGAGTTACCAAGCACAAGCTGGAACCGGAGGAACTGCTGGCAATCCCAATGCTGCCGAGGATGATGACGATGACGTGCCTGATTTAGTTGAACAAAAGTTCGAGTAGGATGTTTCCTGGAGATGGAGAGATAGAATGGTCATATTGTGCATACAGCTTTTGAACTGTACTATTACACCCCACAGTAGTTGGTATTGGTGTCGGCCCACAGCCAACCTTACCTGTTTTTATCTCCAGTGGTCTATTCAACATAAACTATATACTTTTTAGACCACCTAGATGTTGGCAGATTCAATGTTTTGACAATAATCGTATACTATAAAGGCTCAGTATGTCCAACCGCCGGCTAAGGAGATCTGAACCGCCGGCGGGTCGTTGGTGAGATTACTAAGCCGCCCGCTCACTCACCGAAGAGATCCAAACCGCCCGCCGAGAGTGCGCTCGCAGACTGTTGGCAGTGTTGCAGAAACACTCTAACGGCGGCGGGCGGGTGGTTCAACTGGCCAGCTTCCGCCAGCTGCCCTGTGCAGCAAAGTCCCTTGCAACCCGCGCTTTCTACGCCCACCACAAGTATTTCTGGAACTAAAATACTTTTTCAAGCCCCGTGACGGTCTAAAAGTAGATATCTTTTTTCATAGGCAGCTCTGGTTATTTTCCGCTGCATAGTTTGTCTTCGCTGACGTGGTTCGCTCCAAACTTCCAGGAGTCGCGAAATCCGGGGACCAGTGTTTCTAGAATCTCCTTTGATCTATT
>LXFE01000186.1:0-23413 GCA_001929475.1 Neolecta irregularis DAH-3 | reverse complement strand
TCCATTCCATTCCATTCCATTCCAAAAATCCGCATACAGCAAGAGTGTCATTATCAGCTATTTCAAGTACCCAGTTCCATTGCAATATTATATTACAAAGTATATCTAAAAAAAGGAGCGTCGTCTCCCATATCGACATAGTATCGAGTAATTTGCGGGTCGGTTTCTATTGGCATTCGATCTCGTCTTTTGTTCTCTTTCTGAAGGATGACGAGCAAACCCACTGAGACGAAACAAGAGAGACAGAGAAAGGATAGAATGACTCCATGGCCAAGAAGAAAACGAGGACCATCTTGACGCCGGTAACTAAAGTGTCAGGGGTTCACCATCGCATGCAACTTACATATATGAAGCGACTGCGCCACCAAGATTTCCGAATCCAATTTGCATGGCCATACCGACACCTCGTTTAACACTTCCACCAATGTTGTTACTGTTCCAAGTAATAACCAGAGGGATAGTTGGAAAGATACCGCAAGCCGCAACCATTATCGCAGTGTACTGGGCTGTTGCAGATGACAATCCGTATAAACACGAATACCCAACGATTCCAATTACCAAAAAAACAATGGCAAATGGTCCTCTGAGTTTATATCGATCACTGAGAAGTCCGGCAATGACTGTAAAGCAGCACCCAAGTACATAAGGAGGCACTGACATCAATTGAGCACTAATAATGAGTTTCCATAGAGGTATTAAGCCTACCGAGTAGAGGTATAGCCCATGTTCTTAATGATAGTTGGAAGGAAAAGTGAAAACTATATCTTGGTGAGGCAATCGAAAGTTAATCATACGGCATAAACACTGGTTAGGCAACCCCAATAAATGATGCATTGCATATGGATTTTCCAATCCCAAGCCGCTTGCCAGAAGAACTTCCAATCGAAACGCGAGGCAAGATCGCTTGAGTCTTCTTTGAGTCGTCGAGAAACCTCCTTTCTTTCCTTGATGCTTAGGAAATGAGCAGTTTCAGGAAACTGTGTGGATCAGTTTCTGAAGTTTGAAATGACGGCATACATCATTGATAACGAAATAAGCGACGATAGCAACAACAACGGTTAGTAAACCTTCGAGAATAAAAATCCAAGCCTGGTGAATTTAGTGGATATTTAAAAGACGCATTAACCCATCCGGCCTTTCCACCAACGCCATCCATTTTGGTTATACCGAAAGCAAGGAGACCGCCAAATGCACCAGCAACGCTATAATGATGAGTCAATAATAAGCTTCAGACGTGTACGTCGCAGCCGAGAAAAAAACCGCAATTCGAACCGCAATTTCTGATCTGCGGTACCACAGAGAAATGTAATATGTTACACCGGGAAAAAGTCCAGCTTCAGCCAATCCAAGGAAAACTCGAGCTGTAACAAGTCCAGCAAAATTATGAACCAGCCCCATTACTAAGGAATTAGTAACATGAATAGATTATTGGGTTTACAAGTCATGACTATTCCCCATGCTAACATGATGGTGGGAATCCAGCTACAACATTAGATCAAATATGCTCTAAGATCTACATCGAAGGTCTGAGCCTCTTCAAAGCCAAATTAGAGGGGATCTCAGCAGCGACATATGTGTAAAAGAAGACACTAAGAGCGGTGTTGAACTGATTTCCCACAAGTCCCAAGTCGTCCTCGAGCCCATCTAATTTGGCATTTCTGATCTGTCAAAACTACAATGCACACAGATATATACCCGATGTTGGTTCGATCAAGAAAACTGAGAAGATACAGAAGGGAGAGAAAAGGTAGAAGATTCAAATCTAGTTTCCTCAATAATCTATCTCATTCAGCGACCCCAAAGTGCGGATATTATATACCGTTTCTGTGAAGCTGGAGAGGTAAATTCCTGTTGATGTTTTTCCTGATCGGAGCTGATATCACTGAAAACGATGCTCGTTGTTTTATGGTCAGTTTCAGTCGCCATTTCAAACTGGTGGAACAGAATGAAAAAGCAAAATGGGCAGTATTCCCCAATAGCAATTACCCTGAAATGTGGCTCGAGTCAGCACCTGATCAAGAGTTGACTCAGTGCATGGCTGCTGACACACACAATCCGCTTCACTGAGACAACATTTTGGCCGATGGCGTGTTTCGAGAGCTTCCTCAATAGGCACATGACTCTACCATGTGGGTATTCAGCCGATAGCGATAGCGATAGCCATCTCCAGTCACGAGACGTCAATATTTGAACAATGGTGAAGATTGATATGGACCAGAGTCCAAGGGTCATATTGAATCGACTAACCAACAGCGAGAACTACTTCCTTCAAATAATACATCTGTAAACGATTCTACCAAAAATACAATTAGACGATAAATAAAATGGTTTGAAGATGCAATACCGTCATAGAGAAGAAAGTGCATTCATACTTTTCATATCCTCGATCAGTTTCAAGGAGATATAGTGTGCCAAGCCCATAGTTGAGATCTAGAAACCTCATTAAACATAATTCAAGTGGTGAATTACCATTGGATTAACACCAGACGCGCTCGGTAAAACACTCGAGTCGGCAATATACAATCTCTGGTATCCATGAACCCGACCGTGATCGTCGACGACCGAGTTTCGAGGATCCTTACCCATGCGACAACTCGACATTTGGTGAGCGGAACCAATCGTGGAACGACCAGGAATAATGCCAGCGGTTCGTACACTCTCTTTCCAGTTCTTATAACTCGGATCCGCGATACCACGCTCCGTAGTTTTATAAATTTCAACATCGAGACATCCTGTAAAAACCTCATTCGCACCAGCCGTAACGACAATGTCACACAGTCTGAGGACTCCATCGAGAATACTGTCGCAGTCAAAAGAAGAAAGAGTATAACAGATTCGAGGAAGTTTGTTTTGTTTGTCGATATAGACGTAGCCGGGATCTCTCTCGCGGGCTCGGGAGGAATAGGCAACCGACTGATTCCAGTATAGCATATTCCGTTTAACCTGATAGCCTGATCGCCAGGGAGCATTTAGAGCAGCAAGACCAGGAATACTAAAACATTGTCAGGTTCCATTTGTGAGCTATACTCACTTCCACTGCACTTCTAATTTGGCACCCCATCCTAAAACTCTGCGTTCAGAAATTTGCGAAGACTGAGACAAGTAAGATGACATTGAAAATTAAACGGAATCATTACAGCTGTCAGGATAGCTCCTTCCCAAGGCTTGGTATCTTCGTCGTAATAATGGCCAAAGACAGTTGACACTGGATGTAATGTCAAATTTTTGCCAATGTTCTTATTCTTGACAGCAGATCTCAATAGTACTGCCGGGGTATTGATAGCACCACCCGCAAGTACTACCACATCTGCAAAAACTCTCAGCTTGGTTTGCCCATTTACAAGCGCTTCAACACCAATCGCGCGGTTCCCTTTCATAATCACTTTCTCGACATGTGTCTTTTGGAGAAACTGAGCATTGGAAGCAGCATCGACCAGCCAACTGACATTACTACTTTGTTTCTCGGCATATCGACATCCGTACCTAGAGGTCTGTAAAATTATTGCAAGCTGAGCATACCCACAATATCCACAAGAATGTTCAGCATCTCCAGTATTCTGAGGATTGTCGCAATATGGAAACCCGAGTTTTCTAGATCCTTCAATGAGTGCGTGGTTCATTTTATTATGCTTCATATGTTTCGTGCTACATCCCATTCTTTTGCAGACAAAGTCAAGTGATTCCTGGAATGCAAGTTCATTGAAAAAAGGATATTCTCGAGCCCATTCGTCGCGTACGTAACTTTGAGGCTGGAGACTTGTACTCCAGTTGACTGTATTTCAGCATTTTATCGTTGGATTAGGATACTCGCGGAGCCTCCTCCCCACGTAGATCCAGCTAGTATCGAAACACAGCCGTCGTCACTCATTAGAGCGCCTCCAGCCTCAAACAGATTTTCTTTTGCTTCCGTCTCAGAAAGTGGTAATGTCTCCTGAGGGTGATATTTTCCCTTTTCAATAACAATCATCTTTCTCCCTGCTTTGGCCAATATGGCAGCCACGACACCGCCTCCGGATCCACTTCCAACAATAACGACCTCTGTGTGCAGTTCAGCTGTTTCACCTTTGATGTCTAAGAACATGAAATCGTGAAATCTCTTCGCTTGGAAGCGAGTCGGATGGTTTGAATCTGGATCTGTGAGGGGATACCCGATAGCTTGCATTGCTACTTCGGAACATGAAATGTATCCCAACCTCGAGAGCCTGGACAATGAACTGAATAAAGTTCGCAAAGACAGTAAAGGCGATTTCGTCCACGACTGAAGAACGCATTCTCTCTGTGCACGATTTAGCTGATGAATCGGAGTAATATGGCCTGTTAGAACAGCGCCAAATCGACTACTTTGATATATTCAGCTCAAAAAATCTAGGAGTTCTGGATACCTCAGCAGACTCAAGACAAATCGAATTTGTCGCAACTTTGAGGGTTGAATATTGTTTGACAGGATACGATCTAATTTTTCCTTAAAGCCGGGATAATCAGTGGCCTTTTCTTGTAAGAAAGCAACGACCAGCTCTTTCCTCTCTTTGACAGCATTTGAATGGGTTTCTTGCAACAACTTTTGGATTTCATCTTGTCCCAACGGTGCAATGAAGGTATCACATATTGCAAGTAAAGTTTCCCATTGTTCGGGGGAAAATATTGAAGTAGGCTTGATTGTGGGATCACTGTGGTAGAGAGCTGTAAAGAATCAACACAGGCTCTGATAAATAAGATATACGAGCAGCCATTGGATTTGATAATTAAATCTAGAAAAGAGCGGGGAATGTTTCGTAACAGAGGTTCACTTTGGTGGAGGTGGCGGCCCATCTAATGAAACTCTGTAAATCCGACGTCAGACAGTAAATTACCGCCATTCAAGCTTGATTCGTCGCATGTGGTACTGTTCCTTGAGAACAATAGTCATATTTGAGTATAGAACATAGGTTTAAATATTGGAAATGTACTTGGATTCCCATATTCTCAAATGAAGCTAACGTTTCTAGCTCTTTTCAAATAACTGCCATACGATGAGACGAATGATTGATGAGCGGATCCCATATTCTCTAGAATAAGGAATATAAATCCAAAAAGACGTGAATATGATTGCATTGCATTCTCTTTCCTTTCTTCTGATACATAATAGAATGAAGCTGTGCTTGCAAGGATGATGCACTAACCATATTGAACGTTAATCTTGAGACGTATAAGCTCCTAAAGTCGGTTCAAGTGCCAATACCTCCGAGACCTGACTGAAAGGGTTTCCAAGGACATGAATCTTTCGAAACAAAGTCTAAGAGTTATTAACTGCAGGTACTATGCCTCGACCGTTCGATTCCTATTCCGCAAGACAAACATCCAGCTTACATGCTTGAAATATAATTGGAAGACGGGTGGTAGAATTGTAATAAAGTCCAACGCCTCAACTGTTTCCACATTTAATGACAAACATCGTCTAAGATGTCGTCAGCAAGATTACAGGGAGAAAGCATTACCAGAATGACTCGTGATCTCGAATTTGCAACCACTCGGAACTCCTGCTTCTATCACTTTCCCGCAACAAGGCCATTTCTGAATACCACGACTGCCCACGATAACTTGCCTAGAATGCCATAGGCGAATGCACGTCAACGTCTCCTTGGCAGCTCGAGGAATGACTTGTTGACATACAGGACAACGATAGCATGCGAGCTGCGTTTTAGCTTGGTCAAGTTGTCGTTTGAGTTCATTTATATCAAGATATCGCTTCCCGAAGGTATCAACAGGAAAGTTGGATGGGGTTGGTAAACGTACGGATGATGACTGCGATTGAATTCCAAACGATGGCTGAGACTGAACGGATGATTTCGAACTATATTCTACAGCCGACTCTGTGAAAGAATTTTGCGGATTGACACGAGGAACAAGGGCTCTCATGGCAATTGGGAATTGTTTCCGAAGCCGAGAGGTTTGACTTTCGCTAACTTGTAAAAGTGCGCGAGTACAGATAGGTCCTAATTGTTTCAGGAAAAGGTTTAGATTGTCCAGTTGCGAAGCTGACAGTTCATCTCGAATGCTATTCTCGTACCATGCTAGCGCAGCCCGCAAAGACCAATAACCCTGAAGTTTATCAAGTACTGAAGTCAACAACTTGTCCGAGAGAAATTCTTTGCTCCACCATTTCGAAGCTGAGGCACATTCGATTTGTTTCACGACAAGAGGAATGTAGAAACTTCTCCAATATGCCGAGTCCAGTCCTATGTAATCGGCATTTACGAGCAGTGCTTTCAATTCTGTTGATCTACGAACATTATATTCAAGTGACCGCAGCAACGACATATCGTCATCGAACCAGTACCGAAGAATAGGGGTTATAAATTCGGTGGAGGGGAAGTTTATTCGGTGGTGGGGTGGAAGCGAACCTTGATGGGCTTTTATAAGTTCCTTGAAATAGTTACTTCGATTGCAGAGTTGATCTCTTGTAACGCGAAACACCTCGTCTCCAATATGAATAGTTATTTTGCCCAAAGTCCATGGCGACTCGAACCACAACGGATCAGGTCCTCCAATGGGTTTGTATGGTTTTGGCGAAGGATCCCTTGAAAAATGCTCTTTTTCGGGGAAATTCGACTCGGATGGTTCCCCGGGTTCTTTTCTATCCATTGTTGACCACGGATAAATATCGGAAGATTCTGTGGGCGATCCGGAGGAATAAAATCGACTTTTATCGCCAGGACGTTCTCCCTGCATGGTGCAAAAGCTTAAGTGAAGTGGGAGAAAACCACAAACCGGCGTAGTGTTTATTAAACTTAGCCCGCTGATATAGCGGAAAGATTATGTTTGGGTCTTTTAGAGTATGTCTCACTTGGAAATCTATGTGGGCAGAATACACTAACTTTTCCCGCTGATTGGATTATCATGACAGGAGGATTAAACCCTGAAAAGGATGTCGTCGGTGAACTTTCTCTTGCAGATCAGATAACGAAATAGCGGTCCTTGGATGGTATTTTGCAGAGGAAACAAATAGTTTGCGCCGGTATCGCATGGTTTCTATTAGCCTCAGAACTATCTACGCCAATCATAAAAGTGAATCATGTGGAGGCGATACCAGCCATCCTGACCGCAATCTCCTTGTTTTCTTATGGAAGAAAAGATTGCTCCAATGACCCAAAGCAAAAGAATCCATTGGGTTCCACATTTAGCTTTAATCACCCTGTTATTCATTTTGTTCTTCCGGCGCTTTATCGCCACAACAAATCCAGTATCAGTTGAGCTATTCGTTATGTCGATATGCCCTGATGCAAAGTATTGTGAAGCTACCTTTAAAGATGTTTGTAAGTGGGCTTGACTGCAAAATCTTAAACTATTAGTGAATAAAGTACAGACTCCGGTGGATTTGAGATTCAGTTATATCGCAGAGTATACCGTTTCTAGTTCCAAGGTTTACTATTCAGGGAAAACAACGGAGATCTGGAATGTAAGCATGGTATGGACGAGTGCTTGGGAAATATGCAGCAACTCTGGTGCTTTGCAGCTAATCTCCATATGTCTAATATGTTTAGTGTCCAGTTGCTCAATCCCGCTCAGACTCTTCCTTTTATTTTATGCCAGAATAGAGATCAAGAGGCAATTCCATCAAACGCCGATCCATGCGGGTTCTCATACCCTGACTGTGTTTATACAAAAGGAAAAGATCTTCTTAGTCAAAGCGCAGAGCGTACTCGACGACTTGGCGTAGACAAGAGTTGCACGGTTTTCATTGATGGAAAACAAGAATGCATCCGAGATAATGATCAATGGATAAATTGTCCTGACGGAGGAGAAGTGGGTGATTTTGTCAAGAGAATTGAATTGGCTTCAAAGAAGAGTGTCTATGCTACCTGGAAACGTGAGAAGACTGCGAGGGATTGAAATAGCAAAATCTGATCTTTCTTTGTAAAATTGAGTGTAAATACCATCTTATACACGATTTATCATCTGAGAACTTGAACCCAAAATGATCCGATATCAATCAATGCCTTCTCTTCTTCCTTGTCAAAGGCTTCATAGCAATTCTCCATGTAATAGTTACCACACAAAAACCGACACTGACCCATTTAAGTATCCCTGCCAAACTAGCAATAACAGCAATGACACGAAAAACCGTAGGATAACTTCTTAAAAGCCACCATATACAGGTATTTTCGATGACATCGCACATGAGGAAATTACTGGCCCAGAAGACTTTATCGTTCCATGAATCGGTTGCGTCTGTTGTACCAGGCATCGTCGCGACAAACCAGTGCGCCAAGACCATCGGAACCATAATATAATCAACGTAATTTATGATTTGGTATGCACGACGGCCATTCGGCCCTAGTGCCTGGAATAAATCGTACACGGTGGATGGATAGAACCCGAATTTTGAGTCAAGAAGTTTATAATTTGCGGGGTTGTTGGTGTAACCAAGTGCTTTTGGTACGGCCCAGCGAAAGTACACTAGGACTGTTACCGCAAGGACAGTCAAGATGATGTATCGAGTGCCAGTAAAATATGAAGCGGAGCGCTGAAGTCGTTTTGTTACAAAGGTCATGGCAATGAACGGAGCGGTGGATCTAGAGTTGTAACTGGGCGCGGGGTATTCAAACACTAAGGGTGCGTTCGCGAGCAAGATTGACCCACCTATTGCAATTTACAACTTTACTTTGCAATATTCGTCGAAAAAACGCGAGAAAGAATCCCAGATCTAGTAAGTGTGCATCTGCCACTAACATTTTCATCCAAATATAACAACACTACGTAATTTTTAGCAAATTTGAATTGATGTTGAGTTCGAGTGGCAGACGCACACTTACCAGATCTGGGATTCTTTCTCGCGTTTTTTCGACGAATATTGCAAAGTAAAGTTGTAAGTTGTGTGGCGCCGAACGAGACGACAAATCGGAATTTGTCAATATCAGCTAAAATTGCAATAGGTGGGTCAATCTTGCTCGCGAACGCACCCTAAAGATAAAAAGATCTGGATAATATACACCATTAAAATGACAATTAGTTGGATGAAGAAGTTAACACGTCCCCGATAAAAGCTTTGACCTCATCTTCGAAATCTTCAAGGCCATCCCTTTCTTTAATGAGCGCCTTTCTCAGTACAACAATTTCTTTCTCCTCCACTTTTGTCTTGAAGATCCACCAGCCACGCTGTGTTCGCGTTGAACTTCCATGAGGTAGAAGAAGGATCTGGGTATGTAGATGCACGCCATCTTCAGCAGTCCATAATGAGGCGTTTGTGGGTGGAAGTGTGGAGGTAACCGTTAACGATGAGGGATTGTAGATTAAATGAAAAAATATGTCTTCAGTAGGTTCCGGGATTGGGCTCATTGAGATATAAGGAACAAGGTTATCAAGGTCGATTCCGAGATCGATGTAGAATTCTTCAGACTGGAGATGAGCCGAGTCGAGTTTCATCAATATTGTAAACACATATTCCCTGGTCTATTGTCAGTCTTTGTAAAGGTAACACCTATACCTTCCACACAACAATCCTGAATCTTGAATTGTTGACATCACCGTCGTCGTTTCCTAGTCCCAGTCGAGTAATATGATCGTCTTCAAGGTAAACTGTCTTTTCTCCAATTACAGCTTCATTCTCTTCTGAAGCAGGGCTCATCAATCCCACGACAAAACTCCCAATTTCCTTCTCTAAGCCTTCAACTTTCTTTTCGAGCAAAGTCCTCTTTAAAAGTCCATAGCCGCCGAATGATAATACATTCATCATAGCATCCCCAGAGACCTTGAACTTTTCATAGACGGAAGATTCTGCAATAGACAATGATGAATCAGCGATGTCATCAACTAATTTATCGATCCAAATTGATAAATTCCGAGTTTGGAATGGGGATAATTTTCCTGTTCCTGTAAAGGCACATCCTCGTTTATCCGAGATACGGTGAATGAGCATATCATACACGTCATTTCCAGTTTCAGACCTCAACCGATTTACAAACAGGTATATTTCTGGTACTCCTTCCTTTTGAATCATGGGTTGAGACATAATTGTTCCTAGTGTGTGAGAGAATGAATAAAAAGAGATGAAGTACCACCCCAAAATTCTTCGATTAGGGATGAGTATAGTTGAAATTTCCATTTATTAACCCATGTACTCCACCAATTATCCAATAGTGATGATAACCTTTCAGTGCCGTGCACCTTGAGGCCATTTTCAAAAGATCCATTGAGAAGTCTCCATAGGCGATAGCCTCTCAATATACCAGCTTGTAGCAGTTCGGGCGAAGGGACCTCGGTTTCAGAGAAAGTGACAAGTTGTTTTGGATTAGAGTTGGGTATTTCTGTCAATGGGATATTCTACCTCGTCAAAAATGCCAATAAAGCCAAGGGGATTACCTACAGCTAATATCCACCAATTGTGTTCTACTTCCAGCAGGAGTACCCACGCTTTATGAGTTCTTATATACGAAACTGGTTTTCCCTTGGCAAAAGGTCTAGCAAACTCGACCATCCCTTGGGCCAACCCTACTCTTCGGAGTTTTTCATTAATGGAGACGGGAATGGGAGAGTAGTAGAAGAGAATTTGACGGAGGAGAGTTTCGTCAGTAGTTCCTAGCGAGGGATTGAAAATGGAGAAATAGGTTGGGGTATTCATGAGGTTTCTTTGATTTGACTCGTCGGGCAGATCATGAATATGAGTTTGTGGGTTTGGATTTAGAATAACCTCTCATCATACTCCTCCAGTAATACAGAGGAAACAATTGAGCTTAATATTTAAATATCGGCTGAGTATGTATATGAATATGTTGCAAATCTACAAAGTCCCTAGATTTTTGGTGTACCTACATAAATCAAATTACGGACCAACCTGTTTGACAATGCTTCTAACGAGCCCACTGACGTCTGTGGATTTTGAATCGTTGAAAGACTCTATGCAGCGGGAGACCACGATAGCAGCTTTTATGGACTCTGCGTTGATCCAGACACGGCCGTTCATGCCGATGGCTACTTCGTATTTGAGATGATGGGATAGCAGCAGGAGCAATTCGCATTCAGGACGGAGTAGACTGTGGCAGATGAGTTCCTGTAATCAAAAGAAGCAGTTACTATCTTGCAACGCCGAGAGAAACTGTGATCATGGTGCCGCCTTCGAGTAGGCCAAACCCTGCAGATTTGCCTGTAGTCGGGTGAAAACATGCAATTTCAGGTTCTGTGAACTTGTTTGCAAACGAAACTCGGGCATAGACGAGATGGCCGACCTGGAGGTTTGGTTTGTTTTTGCGATTAGCTCCTTCGAAGGCGAGATGGTCGAGCTGAGCAGCAACAGCAGAACCAATATCGACTTTGTAGCCTTCCGCATGACGCGCAACGATCTGGCCGACCACCGAGTCGTTCATGACCGGGACATACTGCTGAATTAGCGGATGCCGGTCAAAAAATACATTCGCGTTTCTGCGTAAAAGATACAAAAGCGCCTTTGTCGCTGCAGATCAGTTCGCCTGCTTTTGTCGCGGTAATCTGCTCGCCGCGCTGCTGGAGCCCGGGACCGATGCGCGCAAGCGTCTGGTGGTGCAGCGCCGAGCCTGGAAGAACGATTTCTGTCATTATGGTGTAGTAATATTTATTCTGGTGATCTCGAATAATAATATTTAATCTGGAGGTTGCTCTCCTATGACTCCCACGCCCTGCTCGCACGAACACGATCACGATCACGATCACGATGCGCCTTTGGTTTCTGGAGCTGCAGATTCATTGTATGAATACATAGACAGAGACAATGTTTTTTCTCTCCTCCAGCGAAAAATACTCACCACCAGGTTCGCGCCTTGAACGAGGCTGAAGAGGGAATGGGAAAGGCCATCATAAAGCCGTGGGACAGTCGTTTGGATACTACACAGGCAGCCAGTCGTAGAGCTGCTAAAATTAACTATTTCTAGTTCCTCCAGAGCGATTCAGACCAGCAAATCATTCTCCATATCCCGTATCCTCCCTTCAAAATATCATCCTGAATCCAAGTTTCACCGGACTCGTAAAACTAAAATCCATTCTCCTACGTGCTCCTTGCAGCCAGGAATCCCCAAACTCACTCAAGATCTACATCAACAGGGACGACCTCGACTTTAGTACAGCCGCAGATGCAAAACCTACCCACACAATCGAATGTGCACAATCAAATGAAATCATAGAATATCCCGTAAAACCCGCTCTCTTTGCAAATTGCCAAAGCATCACATTGTTCATAGAGAGCTCTTGGGGCGCAGACGTTACTACACTGTGGTATCTGGGACTACGAGGAGAATGGAAAAAGGTGTTATGCCCTCTCTTGCCCCATCAAATTTCTAAACATACCAGTTATCCAAGAACCCCGTTATCACGCTCTACGAAGTATGTCTTGTAAATGCCGCTTTCTGAAGTTTATAGGCTGCTGCGAATCCGTCCGATCATAAAAACGCCGTTCCTGGGGCCAATATGAATAGCTGGGGAACAGGAAGTTGATAAATTTGCGTATTCAGGCATCCCAATATCTATCTATACAATTTACATTGTAAATATCAGGGTACGTACTTTGAACCCAATATTGCTTGCCCGAAATATTCGCATCTCTGAACCAAAAACACAAATTCGCTAATTCGCCCAAAACACCGGCCCAGCTTCACATCTATTGTCAAATGTCAAAAAGTACAAGCAAATACACAGTCCCATCGCTAAAAAGACGCAGATTTCGTAAAATTGACACAAGAGTCAACTGGCTTTTGGGCCAAGCTGAAAAACTTACTTGCCGTCGATCCAAATAGATCAAGTGGAATTCCCATAAACAGTAAATATAGAAGACCCCATCCCGGTTCAATTTCCCACTCATACTCTGAACCAGGTACATTCTTTCGACGGTATACACATGCTAACGATGGAGTCGCGATTCCATCCGGAGATATTGCTGAAAATCCGTATCACCAAAGAGACGTCCGAAGAGCATATCCCAGAACCGCAGTTTTTACACAATCTCATATTGCTGGACTATTAGCTTATGGATCTAAAGAGGCCCCCCAAATATCCGATGGAAAAGAGGGAGAGACTCAATTGGCTATCGTTGCGGATCTAAACTTGGCAAAAGTATTGGACGAGCGCAAAGTCGTCAAAAGCCGTCCACCAACTCCTAATACTCCATGCCTATGGGAACTAGATCAGACGGAAGGCTTTTCCCCTGGTTTGTCCCTGTTTTAAAATCGCACTAAATCGTTAGATTATCCTGTAAGAACATTCAAGTAGTGCATTCATGTATTCACGGCGTGATATATACTGGAATAAGATCATTCCTATAAAGACATCCCCCTGAAAAATAGTCTTTCTCTCAAGATGCAACATTTCTTCCCAAACAAATACTTAACTTTACATAACTACCGGACAACCCATCCTCTCCACAATCAATAATTCAGAATGTATTAGATTCCTCGCCAGCACATCAACGTCTTTAATAACTCCTGTCAGCAGCTTCCGTATCCTTGCATCGAATTTCTGAAACAAATCAAACTGAAGAGTTGATGTATCTGGGGGCGAAGTGTTTAATATTTTACAGTATACTTCAATTAGGACATCACAGAGTGTTGAAAAGACTTGGAAGAAGTCGGGTTGGAATGGCTTATTGTGAGTCATGAATACCATAGTAAAATACAATATTCATCGTCTGTAAATGAGTGTAAATTTGCTCGTCGACCGAGCCAGCTTCACTATCCCTTCGTGTCATCCTTGCCCCTGCACGGAAGAAGTTCCTCTTTATTATTAGATATGCATATATTCCAGAGTGATACCATTTTCGGTTTGTTATCGTTCGTGAAATCTTCATGCTCATTTAAAAGAACAAGGAAATTTTTTAACAGGTCTGTATTTGAGGTTTGCAGTTCGACCAAGTTGGCAATGCTTAATCCGAGAACCAGAAACCCGACAGCCCTGCTCATCAGTCTGCTCGCCATATGAATGCATACCTCCTGGCATTCTTTGGATCATCGTATATTCTCTCGAGTTCTTCCTTGGATAACAGGATGGTATTGAACCAATGGGTACGGCCTTCATGCCTGGCTGTTAACCCGACGTTGCATCAAAACATACACACGGCGAAGATAGTCCATTGCGGATATCCGCTTTGTTGCTATTTCCTGAAGACCGTCGAGACTGATGGAGGTTGTGGGACTTGACGGGGTGAAGTTTGCAGAAGGAAGGGCTGCTGTTGCGTTTATATTCATGTTGGTGGAGCAGGAGCCAAATACCGATGACGTATGAGTAAACCCGGAGGCACGTGAGCAGAAGCGATGCTCTTCCGACGCCGCCCAGATCGGGCTCTTCTATGGCCACCACCGCCAGTGCTCTGGCGAAAAAAGCCCTACATGCTCATTTTGACGTCACGTCCTCGAATGCTGGCACTCCCTCTCCACCAAACAACAATGTCCATATCCTCCTTGCAGCTACTGGCAGCGTGGCTACGGTAAAGCTGCCCCTCATCACCCAGTCGCTGCTGGGCTATCAGAATGTCGAGGTCCAGGTTGTCGCCACTAAACATGCCAAACGGTTCTTTGATGCAGACAAGCTGCTACGCCAAGGCGTAAAGGTCTGGGTGGATGACGATGAATGGAAGAATTGGGTAGATGTCAAAGACCACATCCTTCATATCGAGGTATAATGCTTGGTATTGCAAGGTTTAGCTGAACCCGGGAAGCTTCGGAGATGGGCTCATCTGTTGCTAATCGCCCCAATGAGTGCAAACACTCTCGCTAAAATGGCGAATGGAATATGTGACAATCTGCTTGTATGCGTATTCCGGAAAATGTACCAGCAGTAACCAGTTAGACCTCGATCATTCGAGCATGGAATACACATAATCCCATCCTTATCGCCCCAGCAATGAACACATACATGTACTCTCATCCTATTACCGCTAAACACCTGGCCTATGTCAAGGAAAACATGCCCTGGGTGCAGATTATCCAGCCTATAGAGAAAGTCTTGGCTTGCGGAGATATTGGGATGGGAGGCATGTGTGAATGGGGTGAAATTGTTGGCAAAGTCTCGCGGCAGTTCCAGCTCGTTCAACGAAGACGTAGCAGTTTTACCAACGCAGGGGACGAGTATACCGAAGTTCGGATGGGCAACAACGCTCAGGATGAGGAAGATGTCCGCATGGAGGAGGAACGAAATGCCAAAGATTCTTTATAATGGTTTTTACGCAATGTATCATCTCACTACATGTAAAGTTGCAGATTTCTCGGCGTTCCTTTTTGTATATCAAAGTCAATTCATGTCTCTTTTTCGCAAGTCTTCCTCATGAACCGCCTTGGCTCCCTTCTTCCTCTGTCTTTCTTCGAATAGCGTTCTTCGTTCCAGAATGCGATTGACGATGCTCAAAGCTGACAAGTCTGCATACTTGTGAAATCCAATCTCTCGATACATGCCGAGATTTTTGGGATCTTTGTATATATCGTCTCCCTGAAGTTGAGTTGGCCCATGATATACTAGTTTCGGTCGAAGGGATTTTGGAAGGGTAGAGGTAAGGAATGATTCGCTAGGTGAATAGGGAGCCGAAACGACAACCGCATGGACGTACTATAGTTAGCACAGACAAGGAAAATCATAGTACACGGCATTGAAGAACACATAGAATCCGCTCTATAATATTCATGATAGGATAATTGTAGCCTTTCTCACGATTGACCGTCTATATTTCAGTGGAGATCAAAAGTTGGAGACAACATAATCATCATGGATCCCCACAACAACATAGCTGTTGCGCTGTTTCTCAAATACAGATCTCAACATTTCAATATGTCCCGGGCTGAATAAATCGAATGCACCGTCGACATATACGACCATCTCTCCTGAGGCAGGCTCAATCCCAGGGATAACTTCTCTTACAGAACCAGCATTATACCGAAGTAAAAGAGTGCCAACTCCGAATCCGCTAGCAGGTGCACAGTACCGTTTATAAGCCTCGATTGTTTCTTCATTCCATATCTGTTCAGAATTGGGCGGTAGCAAATGCGCACGGGAACATAGCAACATCCTGCCAACAAGATCGGTGGTACTAATTTGAGGGGTCCTTTTGCATACTTTAAAACTATATGATTAGCCGTGATAACAGATGTAAGAAAACCGGCACGCAGCTTTCACTGCTGCATAACAGTCCTCCCCATTCGCATCGGTGGTGATATCGTCTCCATGAACTACATACCAACAATTATATTTATTGAGCCATTTGGTATCGGTAACATAAGGCGCATCCGGGACAACTTGGTCTGTCCACTTGCAGGCTTGAACCACACATATCCTAAACCATGAGCTGTCCTAGCGTCTGAATTGTACCGTTCTTCGAGAGTCATCACGGGAGGTCCCTTGTGGAGCATAATCTCGTCATCTGAATGGACTCCCACGATTAATTGCTTTCCCATCTGTTTAGCTTGGAGAAGCGCCCCGCTGTGTCCTTGAAATAAATCACATTGTGGGGATGTATAATGACAGGATACCATGATGACCAAAATCCCAACAACCTATTCTCAGGTCAAACCACCTTTCGGGAAAAAAGAAGGTAACCATCGATCCAGATTCTATCCATGTCACGTCGTCGTCAACAGGCGTTGAGCCAGAGTGCAGAATGTCTTGAAACGCTAGATCCGTCGAATGAGATCGTCAAGATCAAATCTTCACAAGGTCAATATTTGTATATGGTGGAGAATTGCCGTGGAGAGGAATATCTAGTTGAACTACCGCGAAAATTTCGGAGTGTAGCCTGGATCAAACGCGGCGGATTCGTCGTTGTAGAACTTCTCGAATCTTCTGATATAAAAATTAAGGGAAATATAGTACAAATAGTGAGAGACTTGAAAAAATGGCGAGGCAAGGAATATTGGTGAACCTTGGCCTCGACTAAATGTTAACTCTACCAGGCCAGATGAGTTTAGGGCTGTGAGGAGCAAGGAGGATAGCGACGAGCGGGATATGTGGCCTAAGGGTAGTGACGAAGAGATCGAGTCATAGAATATTTTATGATTTCATGAACCTTGGAGTTTATAAGCTTTAAATACAATAAAACAGAGTGATAGTTTGGTTGTGAAAATATTTACTTTTTCATCATATTCATCCATATTTCACGTATCGTGAAACAATAAGATGACAATATCCCAACGCTTTATAATTTTGAAAAGCGTGACTCCAAGGGACGTATGACTTTAAAAGTATTTGTTCCTTTGATTACAAAACTTGTCGTATTGAAAAAAATAATCTAGGGTATCACATAATTGATTAAACTCCGCAGCACATCATACAGATCTGAATACTTCTCATCGTAATCCTATTGGAAGGGAATTTGCAAGTACACATTTAATAGAATCTGATCCTAGGGTTGTATCATGATATCAGCGCCTGACTCAAAGAAAGTCTGTATCCACATTCTGAAGACAGATTTAAAAGCCTCAGCTATGTTACTGAGGATTTTCTCTCTATCATCCAAACCCCAAGATGTAGTTTTTCGATGAAATCCTTAAGCAATGGTCTACTTCGGAGCCGATGGGCTTGATCCAATGCAAGTTTAAGAGGCCATAAAACAGCTTCGGTACTTCCACAATTGAGGGAATGATGCAACCCAGCCTTTGTGTCAAGGATATTTCCAGAAAAAGCATCTTCTAATGACTCGTCAGAAGGAAAATCTAGTATCAGCATGGTCATCTTTGATAAACATTTACAGCCTTTACTAACGAATCTATCCCGCAGCGAGTTCAAAATACTTTCACCTTGTTCAGCCCTCTGCTCTGCAAACTCCTCAAACACATTACGACTCGGGCCAGTTCTACGTGACAATTTGACAATTCCGCCTTTCCGTAGCTTTTCTAGCGTGTCATCTTCAAATTTGATATTCACCGGCCAGTGATATCGGTCGTCTACATGAATTCGATCAATCTCATCGAGTATTGGAAGAAGGCATGGCGTGACGACTCTCTGTGATGTGCCATTTCGAAATGCGATTGCACAAGAAATAGATGTCTCACCATTCTCATCTTGTGTATGAAGACATCTGAATTCGGCAGCAAGGACCCACAAATGACGAAAAGCTTGTAGATGAGCCTTATTGTCGTTCGTTGCGATCGGGAATTGGGAATACAAAGAACAGAGCAGAGCTGCTATTGCAAGGTTTGAAGTAGAGAGAGTACTTTCGCCTCCACGGAGAAACAGGATCCCAAGAGCCATATGTGATGCCATGTGGTTGCCATAATTAGTGTCTGTGTCCGTTCGGCCATGAAACTTGCGAAGGCGTCGAAGGAGATCCAGGTCGCCGGTACCTGCGAATACGCAAGAAAGTGCGAGTACAAGGACATCCATGCAGTTACGAAGTGTAACCCGAGATAACTTTGCTTCGTGTGTAGTAGCTATTTGTTAGTCAACTTTTGATTATCAGTAGTACCAGGCCTAATAGACATAGCCATATATCTATCAATAAGGCCAAGCAAGGTTCTCTTCGCATTCAGATCTCCAGACCCGGCAAACCGTAAACCCATCGCAAAGGCAGCACCCGTGATAACATTATACCTTGGAATCTCACTAATTCGTAATTTCCAACCCCCCTGCATAAATCCAGGTATCTGCGAATCGATCCATTCCTGGCTATTTCCGATATCTCTCCATATCACCAGATTCTTAACAACAATCCGTAAAAGCAAGAGATCAGGCCGAACATAATCGACAAGATATTTGGTGGGCGGAATCGACAATTTCTCGGCAATCTCTTGATTCCCGGTTTTAATATACATCAGACCAAGAGCGACAAGAGCTGCAGGAGCCATATGATCCGGACAACTAGTCGCTGTCTTGATGAGATGCTCGGTAACTCGTAGATCGCCCATTCCTGTTGCATCTCTGCCTTTTCCCAGATTAATGAACCCGATTGCAAAGCCACATGCCAAACGATATCCTTCATCATATTCGAGTTTTTCGCTAGTTATTTGTGAGAGCATGACTTCGCTCATTCTTCTATGGCCACTACTCAAATACAAAAGACCAAGACCAAGAATTGCAGCAGTTTGCGTCAAAGGATCAAGATTGAGGCTTGCAGATCCGGGAGGTAACATGGCGAATATGTGTACTGAAAGAAGTTTAGTTATGACCGAATCCGTTGATCCAATAAATGAAGAACTCAATCCGAGAAGAAGACCAATTGAAGTCATCGTATGATAAGCGTTGAGGTAATTGAAGGCCTGCCACGTCGCAATCTCTTTCAAATGACCATTGACTCCTAGTCCTAAAAGAAATCCAGCGTGCCAAAATGTCGGTTCAGGAGGTTTGTTAAAGTTTATCCAGGCAGCTGTAATTTCAGCAGACTTGGAGATACTCAGAGCGGAACTTGCTCCGCTATGGAACTGACCCCATGAAACAATACCATCATCCAAAAAAGTTCTATCAACATTGATTTGTGCATTCTTCAGCCGAATTGAGAATTCGAAATCAGGTATCGCAAACCTTTCGGTAACAAGAGGAGTTTGCGCACTATAATGATACATCGCTCGACCGACTGGAATGCTCAGACTCCTTATAGCAACTACTCTCGCTAGGGCCTGTTGAGCAGCAATTACATCATGTTCACTCGTCGTCAAACTACAAAAAGAAAAGGTATATACCTCATTCCAGATGTATCAAGCGGCCTGACATTGGGGGACTCTGTTATATTGAGTAGCTTTTCCACTTCGACTAATCGAAGGTCATCACGGAAAACCATGTCGCTGCGAAACATCTCGTTATCAAACACAATCGAATCGTCGCGTCCTGGTATGAGATCAATCAAATCTATCTCCTAAACGCACCAATCAATTGACGCTCCTTCTTACCCCAATTTAAAGGAGGGCATTCCTTGCATTGTTCAATTGCATCTCGGATATACAGCGCCAGGCCCTCTGGAAAACGGTCAATCAGTGGTGCTTGAATGCCTTCCGCAGCTAAATTCTCGACAACCTCTTCTGGTGTGGTTGCTTTGTAAGTTCTTGATGTTTTTTCAGCGAGTCCCGCGTTTGCCATAACCTTTCCATCCATGATAGTTTCATACAGGTTCAACTGCGACGGTTGGAGGAGTTCATTTAATCTGCAAACAGGGTAGTTTCCGGACACATCTGCTCTGAAAGCTTCGCGGACATTGTCAAGTTGAACTATGAGTTGTGCAACAACTGGGCGAAGAGCAGTAATAAGATGATACCATTCTTCATGTTCTGGAAATTCAAGGCGTTGTTGGAGGATACGAACCAGGACGTGATCGAATTCTTCGACTTCCAAAGCATCTCGTATGGCCTCAAGAACAGTATGAACTGACGAGTTCTTGATTTTCAAGTCAATGCAAAGCCGTATAGTTTGTTTGACAAGTACAACTTGGCCATCGTTTGAAATGAGCTGTTCGTTTCCGAGGCTAGATAACGGCACAGCGATCCCAAATGGCGTTTCGAGAACAAGCTGACCATTGTCTCTCAACACCAGGACACGATCGACAAACCCGTCGTTTGCCATCGTAGATTGAACAGCGGGAATTCGTGCGTTGTCGACTAAAATTCCGCTCTCAAACATAATAACTAGTAGCTCCGTAGGAAGTTGAACGCATAACATTGAAA
The DNA here is from genome assembly GCA_001929475.1 of Neolecta irregularis DAH-3. Lineage (NCBI taxonomy): Eukaryota > Fungi > Ascomycota > Neolectomycetes > Neolectales > Neolectaceae > Neolecta > Neolecta irregularis. Next base: position 2,846 of record LXFE01000186.1, on the reverse strand, counting down.
GATGGTGGCATTTCGCAAGAAATATACTCAAAGGACACGCAATTAAAAATGACTCAATAAAGGCCAGATTTAGACCTGCTGGGCAGAAAACTTCGATTGGATCGATATCTGAGCGTAGAGATCTCGTACTCATTATCGAGGATCTCCTATGCGATATTCTACGTTGCTTTGGTCAGAGTTGAAATATAAAGTAATAGTATACCCGGCCAGGCCTATCATCCAAATATGTATACTTGTATATTGTCAGTTCACCATGGGAGTAAGTAATAACGAAATCATCTTCAACCGCAAGCAAGTCGTCCATAGGACCATTCTGTACCGACATGAATAGCGACATTGGACAAGTCAGTATATACAATCGTGGTGTTGATAGTAAAATTCCATGTTTTAATGCTTTAACAGCGAGAACTGGCCAGGCAAGGTGGACGATATGTGATTCCCCGTTGATAAAGTAGATATAAATCAAGTCATCTACCACAACAACCAAAGCTTTTCTAAGTTCTGATTGCACTCGCGGGACGCTATTTGGAACGAATCCAACGAAAGTACTTAATCTTTCCTAGTCAGTCAACCTTGAAAGATTTGGCACATAATACCTCGACACTTTCGCATCGACCTTGCTATAAAAAGAAGCGAAAAGAGCATGCGAAATTGGCTTCTCATATGAATAAGATTGGCGGGGTATTTGACAATGAAACCAAGTAATTGTATTACCGCGGATCGCTAGTGTGTTCATGGCATTGCAACAAAATCAAATCGCAAAGAAATATCCACGTTGCATTTATGCATCACCGGTAAAATACCATGGTAATTGAGCACAAAATCCAAGAATATCTACTTCTTGCTGGTGGCAATGTATTTGTTGGGTATATGAGCTTTTAACGCGACAAAGTAGTTTGGGTTAAACAGGTCCGACCTTCAATTTGAAGTCGCTGTTTTTGCGTTATTATATATATATATATCTTATGAGTATCACCTCATTCTGGCTATTGATCAATTGAACCTGGATGCCCACCACCAAAAGAAATAGATTTGCACGGGAAACCGATGAACCCTTGATATATCTTGATGAACAGGGCAAGTCATATACGAAGCGAAACTAATATCACAGAACAAGAACAACTGATATCTTCCTTGAAATCCGAAGACGAAAAACTGAACGCTCAATCTCGGGTTAGCCTCCTTCAACATAGATTGATGGTCTAATGTAAGATCGCTTTCGCCGCTCTTTCCGTGCTACCTATATTCATTTACATCTTTCGAACACCGCCAGGCTTCGTATTTATTTCTTTTATCGCATGTTCGTCATTATCCGCTACAGCCTTCACCATATGGGCTGATTCATACTTCTCGGGTGGACCTTTGGACAAATATTTAGGGCTGTTCAATGGTCTTTTGTCAATAGTGGTGAAATAATCGTCTGGAATGACCCTGATTGTAAGATCTTTCTAGGCGGCTACTTTTCTCCACAAGCGTCAAAGGATTTGGAAAAAGCTATTCTTTGGGCTCTTCCATTCATATTTTATATCATTGGGCAGACGGTAAAATATTCCTTCAGGGAGGTTGAAAAGGGAGTCATTGGGCTGGAGAAACTCAAATACAAGGTTTGATAAATTCAGACATTCACTCATTTTATAGTTCAAAGGCGCTTAGTACCTCGAAAGGCTATTTTTGTTGTTACAGCCCTTCAAAGTAATCATAACACAATAACTGCTTGCTTAGCTGAGACTGTTAACACACATACTTTGTTCGCTGGCATCCTCTGACTACTCGAATACTTTAACAACCCGCTGATAACCTCTATAGTTTGCATGTCTGCATCTGGAAGGATTTCCTCCCAAATTTTGCCTGGAATCTCCTTCAAACTTAGTTTTCCATAGTGAGGAAACGTGTTACACTCCTTAATCAATCAGTCGCATCTCTTGTGAATTATACAGGCCAATCAGCATCCTTTGGTGTCCCCAGGGTATTCACCATTGAAGATAAAAGTCGAAGATCGCTACTTTCGCCTGTCTCGCTTGCTCCGTCATCGAATAAAAATCTTCTGCTCACAGTATAAAACTCTGCAATAGTCGCGCCTAAGCTCCATAAATCTAGCGAAACGTCATAATTGTTGCATCCGAATATGAGCTCGGGCGGTCGGTAAGGCCCACTGCAAACGTGATGACACAACTGACCAAGTTTCTCTGTATTGGATAGAGATGGATCATAGGCTATTCCAAAATCACAAAGCTTGAGCGTTGCGTCTGGGCTCGATAATAGACAATTTGAAGGTTTTATGTCTCTGTGAATAATGTTCCGCTCGTGGAGGTAGGCAATCGCTAATGTCAAGGATTTAATATTTCGTCGGATTTCGGAAATTGACAACACCGTTTTAAATGAATATAGAGTTCCCAGATAGAACGGTAGGACCAGGACGTATCCTTTATATGAATTGAACGATTCGATCAGTGATACGATATTTTCGTGAGATAGTGCTTTCAATATTGTAGCTTCACGACGGGCATCGCTGGGAGGACAATTATTATTTACAATCTTCAGCGCAACGACCTTGCCAGGTTCTTGTTTGGATTCCGACTTGTAGATGGTTGAAAAGCGCCCTTCGTCTTTGAATTCTAGGGTTCCGTACTTTTCCATGCGATTAGTAAAGTAGTTGAGATTATGGACAAGCCGCCACAAAGAAAATCGAGCATAAATATTGTATCATCAGTATTCATACAAACAAATAACTATCTATTAAATGTTGAAACTGGGTGCGATCTGCACAATGTCAGCTCCCTTGGATTTGCAGGACCAAAGGGTTCTCACTCGGCATAATTTGTATGGTACCTCTGGTCAACAGTCTT